>JASANE010003436.1:0-78941 GCA_030248225.1 Trileptium ribeirensis | reverse complement strand
AAAGCAATGTCTCAGAAGCGTTCGTGTAAGCCGCTGTTACATAAAAACCTATCAGAAACTATATTTCGCGGTTACAATATTTCGGCGGCGTTTTATCCTTGTTTAACGGTAATAGAAAATATGTTTCTTCTATCAGTTAACATAAATTTATAAAGTTAACAATACTGTTAAGTTAGGTTATTCTTTTATCTTGTCCAATATTCTAAATTGTGTTCTGTTCAGCGGTTTAGTCTGTTGCGCGGTCTGCCAAATACAGTTTATTTTTATTTAATTATTTCAAAATTAAAAATTTTGCTAGCGTAGGTATTATAGCAGATGTTGTTTGTGTAAAGAACTGTACCAGATTTCGCGCGACGTTGTTAATCAGAATAGTCATTAATTTTATTTTTGGTCTTTTGGTTGGGTACCTATCAGGTTGGTGAGTGACATCTGTAAGACGCAGTTTACCTAGCGATATCGCATATAGTGAACAATTTATATAAAACAGGTGTAAACAAACAGAGCAAGCAGTATCTTGCTCGCTCCGTTGCATAAAATGTTACAGAACCAGATTTGGCAGTAGTGCCTTGGTATTCTACGACAAATTTTATACAGTATAATTTATGGCTTATGGAAATAGTATGAGGATGGCTTTGCGGGCGTATATAGTACAGGGAAAACAAGTGTATGATTTGAAAAAGCAAAATTCAAGAATAAATATAAACAATTGATATTTCAAGCTAATAAGATACGTTTGATATAATTTCAGCGCGTTTCACGCTATAAAAAATTAAATATCAAATTTCGAAATCTGATATTTAAAGATTGTTTTAGTGTCACCATTTCGACCTTCACTGCATGATATTCTAGCATTTGATTTTTGGGTAGTTTCGGGTAGAGGATCCAAAATGTTTAGTGTTAAAATTCCAGACAATGCTCATACCATAAGGCGACTGCTTTTATTCGATTATCCAAAAAACAATTAAGCATAAATATTATGGTGCTGTATTAGAATTTAAAGGCTAATAAAGTGTAATTTACAAAGACTTTGCCTAAAGCTATGTTGTGATAATGTCACACAAATTGCGTTATAACCTCTCCGAGTTTCCACTGTTCTTTACGTAATGGAACCACGCACAGATCCCCACGATAAACACTGATTGTAATTTTTTAATAAACATCTGTAAACTGCCGTATTTTAATATTAGAAAAATAATATATTAGTAATATATCAGAAAAATAATATATTTAACTTTTTATAAAGAATTCAGTATATAAACAAAAGATTCAAGAAGATAAGAGTTATATATTTAGTTTTATGTAAAATGTCAGGATTATGACACGAGCTCATGCTTGAATCTTCACATCTGCAATGTCGGAGCTCCAGTCTAGTTCGTTGGGTTTTTGTAATATCAGCTTTAGTCTGTAACAGCTAACATCCACTAATGTATACTTCAGTAAATATCTTATCCCAGCTGGTGGTGCGTTATATAGAGTTAGTTCCATAAAACTTTCCATCATACGCCAATCCTTTTCCGTATTTTTTGTAGCTTTTACAATAAACAGTTACAATTTGCTATGCAAACCTGAATTTAGCTATGTGATTAAACCAGATAAACCTTTTGATTCTGAAAAACAAGTTTAAAATGCGGAATACACAGCTTGATTGTAATGTTAATATACAGAATAAAAATACTAGAAACCAATGCAGGTGTATTGTTGAAGGCGGTGATGAAGCCATAATCGGTATAAAATTAGCATGTTGAATCTATTTGTATTCATTTTTCAATTTATATTTTTTGTTTTCTGGGATTTGAATGTCAGAAATACTAATCACAATCTTAACGACAATTATTATTTTTTGCGAAAGTGAATGATGCTGTTCATAACCAGATCTATAAAGTGTGGCGATGTTCTATCCCTAATGTCGTGATATTTTTCTATAAATTAACCCTTGTATTAAATAAAAATTCGCAACTCATTATGACATGACAATACATACATTTTATAGACATGTAGTATAATATACTATACCACAATTTCTTTATTGAACAAAAAGTTTATAATAATATTGGGTTTTTTCCGTTATTCATCAGTTCGAAAATCTCCAATTTTGAAGATACAGCTACGATTTTGGTACCATTCGATTCATTCTAACGAAACGAATTAGTTAATTTTACTAGCGCGACATTTATGACGAAAATTTTTCCGATTTAGCAGTTACCATTGGCACCGAAAATTTTTCAAAAAACATTTCGATAAATTATAATTTTGTATGCCCTTGCGAGTTAATGAGTTATGAAGGTTTTTATGAAACGAGTTGTGGCGATAACGCGGTAAAATTTTGGATTCTGGCTGCGAACGATTTGACCCCTCTTTGATGCCATTTGACACAACTCGTGAATACGGTTAACAAGTTATATTAATTATAGATATATCGAATTTGAAAATGGTTTACTTTAAAACCCAAAAGGGGATAAAATTTTTAGCTGCAATCGAAAGTTTATAACTTTTGGATCTTGATTGCAAATGGAAAATTACTGTGCAATTTTATTAGCCCTCACAAATTTTCATATTTACCGTGTAGTTGTGTATTGCGACGAGCATACAGAAAAATTAGTGGGTGCTTCGAATTTAGCACCACACACAAATTTTCCAATTTGTGAGTTCTATGTAGTTACCACAAACTCCTGGTAAATTTTTACACTCTCCTTCAGTTTTAAAGTGGATGATCTATAATCGAAAATTTCATAATGTTTTGGGTAATGCATAATGACTTATTAACGTCAAATGGACGATAATTATGTAACATAGGTATGGATATGCTATATGATTGTAGTATATATGCACAGAAACCACGTATTTATATGTATATAATATACTAAATGTTGCGCTGACACCGTTGGTGTTAGCATCATTGCTATCAAGTATTTACTAACCAGATTAAAAAATTATTAATGCTTAGATTAAACGAGATGAATAACAAATAAACTCAATTAATAGATATCAACCACTCATCTGAACACAAATCGTAAGATTTCTTGCAAAGGTACAGTTGATATCAGCAACATTTGATCAGTTCTGGTCTGGAAAATATTTTCACCCTTTAATTCATAGTTATATATAAACGTTGGAATTAACTTAACAATACCCGGTTGTTGCAAAATGAACACAGACATGGTAAAACCATGTATATAAGTACATCCACTGTCAAAATTTAAACAAAATTTCGCCCGCTATTCTCAACCTATAGGACGCGACCTTGAGATAATATTGGTTGTTTTTAATCTTTTTATTCTGATTTTCTATTCTCAACGTATTGTTTTTGATTGCTAAAAATTTATCGGCTATATTTCAGACCTGCAGTCGCAAAAGCACTGATTACCTCTACTGTAAAAGATTTTTATCACGTCACTTTAGCGGTTATAATGTTAGAGACTGAAACAACAAAATTCGATGCAGTTTTAGTTTAAATACGGACCTTTTTAAACCCTGCTCTTAGAAAAGGATACATACAGAGAATTGTTTCCAACATTATGTCACGATGATTAACTGCAATAAATGGTAATAAATGTACGTATATACGCCTATCCGTTCCTGAGCCATAGGCGCTAGTAACAAGATAATTTATCTTTACAACAAAATTTGCAACTATAAGTTTTAAGTTTAGCACGTTTTACAATGTATCTTGTTTAGAGCAAATCTGTCGCAAAAAGTTAATGATTCCTAGGTGACGGTCATCTTTGCCTACAACTTGGGACAGCATTTCGGCGATTTCAACTTTGTGTTCAGAAACTACACGGTTCAAACAAGCTTTTTAACGAATTAATATTCGTATTACATAGGGTGAACCCAACGATAATAATTTCTTAAACATTCAGTATTAATGACTATGTATTATTTAATTATTTAACCATTTAACATTTTTGCTTCGCTGAGCCAGCAGACCCGACTTTGCTTCAATCAGATATCAATAGAGTTTTTAATTGGGCTGCATCTATGCAATTGAAGCTTGCCCCAGAAAAATGCTGTGTTATTCATTTGGGTTGTCATAACCCTCATTTCGGTTACAGCATAAACGGAGTTCCATTGGACTCAAAAAATTTGGTCAAAGATCTTGGTATTTTGATTCATTCTGAACTTAAATTCCATTCGCACTGCGTGAGCATTGCTGCTTCCGCTTACAAACCGTTTAATTTAATTTTCCGTTGTTTTCAGAATAGAAATCCATCATTTCTCCTCCGTTTGTTCACGACATATATACGTACATTGCTTGAGAGTAGCCCTGAAGTCTGGTCGCCATATCTACTTTCAGATATCGACATAATTGAAAATGTACAACGACGTTTCACTAAGCGATTTCCAGGAATGCGGAACCTAACCTACGTTCAACGTTTGGAAAGGCTAAGCTTACAAAGTTTAGAAGAGAGACGTATCATTCGTGATATGGTCTATGTCTACAAAAGTTTACATAACTTAACAGAAATTACATCTCAGCACTTTTTCAACGTCTTAGCAGATAGTACCACTCGTGGTCACAGTTGGAAAAATTTTTAGCAGCGATCCAACTTGAACTGTAGAAAAAATTTTTTCATTAACAGATGCCCGAAAATTTGGAACGCATTATCTGACCATATCGTGAATTCACCCAATCTAACAATTTTTTAAAAATCGTATCGCTCAGCATAATTTTCGACCTTACTTAAAGGGTCGGGGTTTGGTGGCCGGATGATCGGTCCTCCCCGGCCCCGCCAACATTTGTGTACACTTGTTTTGTTGCTTGTTTCCATTACTGTGAATGTACTATGTTCGGCGAATAAACAAACAAACAAACAATACATCTTTATAATTATTTAATTAAATAATGTACATACAATGTATTGTTTCAAATGCTATTAAATAAATTAACACTTCAATGTTCGCCCTAGGCAAAAGTCAATAGCTGCGGAAATAGTTGAATATCCGAACTATGCAGCTATACTGTTTTTTCTCACATATCGCGGTAGATGGTGCTCGTGACACATGGTCGACTGGGCTAATCTCGTATATACAAACAAGTATCTGTGTACACGTCTGTATATTGGTATTTAATGTGTTATAAAGTATCTATATGTTTACTTGTACACTTATGGATGCACTTTTCATTAAGCCAAAAGTGTAACCAGTGGAGCAGACTTCTTCTGAACTGTTGCTGGGTGGAGGTTATGCGGCAACTTGGCGGATGGACGCGAGATGTTTGGAGAGTATTTAATCGGCGATTTTGACCACAGGGTACGTATACCGAGGAATTTTGGTTCCAGTTTGATAGATGTTTGGAGGTACGCATCTCCTTAGCCCCACCCCGAGGATCCTCACCTATGAGTATAAACCCGGTTTATCTGTACAGCGCGTTGGATTAAAAAAATTAATCGTTTGTTTTAAACCCAAAATAATTTTATATATAAATGTTAAAAAAATTAAATACGTGAAAGATTTTACGGCAGTATAAAACAACACAGCCCAGTGCTATGTTTGGTTATTGTTTCGCTTTGCTGAGTAGGAAAGATATATGAACATTGTGTTATGATACCAAATACTGTCTGGCACGATAACTTATATTCGGTATACTGATTTATATGGCCACTTCTTGTTATTATGAATCTGCGGCACAAAATGATTTAATGCCGTCTCATTGATCAAACAGTGTGGTGTGCTTCTGTTAGCTCAATGTTTATTTTGATTAAAGTAGATTGGAAAATGTGATACATACTGTAATTATATTGATAACAGGCAAATGGCATATGTCCCCAGATAGTATATGCCTAACTATATACAATATAGTATACGTTTACGCTTTAGATACGTATAGGAAAACGTAATGTTCGCGGATTAAATAGTCGCTGGCTTAAGGAGGAATCAGCTAAACGCCTCGTGACAAAGGCACAGTCCGGCTCGACAGTCCATAACAAACGCTTAGCCTAGCTAAGCTATACAAAATTTTAATAGTTGAGTTGGAATGTCTGCGTGACAAAGTAGCTAGCCCATCTGAACGCGTTACACAATTAGAACCATGCGCACGCATCTTATTGTAAATGATGCATAACGATCTTATCAGTGACTTTAACAAGAGGAGAAGCATAACTCGTTCCCGTTAGTACTATTCCGATCTATTTTCATACCACTTCATTGCTCCGAGATCATCCTTGATACTGTTATGATACACTGCGTTTGACCGCAAATATATCTCTTTACCCAGAGGCATAGCCAAGCGATCCACGAAGAGGCCGTGCTACCTATCATAATCAACGCCCATCCCTGAAGGATGGCGTAAGACTGGTGCATGCATTTATATCATAGCATAGGCGTAGAAAGTCTGTTGTCTTAGGGACTAGATGGTCCCGGCGGGGAGGTAGGGCAGCAGACGTAGCGGAGGGGGAATTTTGAAATTTTGAGCAACTCATGATTTTTCACAATTTCGCTTAAATTTTCCAAATTTTTGCCATTTTTTGCAAAACGATGCACCGATTTTTGCTAATTGGTGCCAATTTTTGCCTAATTTTCCCAAACCAAATTTTTGTCAATTTCTCTCAAGCATTTCTGCGAGGAGTCGGTCCAGGGGGTGGGCGAGGGCGAAGCGTAGATTTAGATTGAGCGGGGCCCGACCCTTAGGATGGGTAACGTCACACCCACCCTTATCAACACCAATGACTTCCGTGCGCAGATACGTTTAAGCTGTACCCCATCTATCAAACCTATCTCCAGTGGAGATGTTTCAGGCTTAGAGAAATATATTATTTTATGTATATATCGTAATACTCAGCCACAACTTAGTATTTCAATGTTTTAACTCAAAACCTATCTGTAGTTAACTGATGTGCTAAATAGAAACCGGCGAACATAGTCCAACGTCTCAACCAACCAGATAAGTTTTATATATTTATTTGTTACTTACTACTCTAAGTTATATATGATTAGGTAATTTAATATGGATATATTAGCAAAATTTTATAGTAAGTGTAGTTAAAATGGTTTGCATGATTTATAAGTATCCACAATAAGTTGTGTTCTTTCGACGCAGTAGTTATAACTGTAATTTAAAATTAAGTCTGATAGAGATTTGCAACAGCTCTATGAGGATAAATGGAAAGAGTCCGGTGTTGCTTCAATTATTAAAAGCGCGGTTAGCAGGTGCCTGCAGTTAGCGGGTACTTCGCGAGCAGCGAGTAACCGTACCAAGCACATTTCTGCAGTATCAGTAATGGGCTATATCGTCGCAATGACTAGGTCGTTTAGTGTTCGCTATGTAATAGGCATAACGTTCCCCTACAATGAGGATGTGCAGAAAACGTGGTCGTCATTTATAGTTGCTTTTTTCGAACTTATCGACTGATATTCTTTAGTACCCGCTTCGTAATTCTTACTAGTGTGCTAATGAGGCTATTTTATGGTGGCTCTAATGACTATAGGGATCAGTGATTTTATAGCGATGTTTGAAAAAGTGGTTAATATGTTTTAATCCGTACTACCTCAAGGGCCATATTACTAGGTATGCGTCTGAAACTCTATGGGGTTCCTGATGTCATGCACTGCAAAAAAGAATTATCTGAAAATTTCGTAGTCTCCTTACCTACGCAAAGTGTCCGCACCGCTTTGTGCGGTTACTGAGAGTGAAATACGATTTTTACAGTAATGTGTTCAAATGTATCAAGTCGATCTTACAAAGCCACCGACATGGGTTTACAATTTGTGGATTCGCACGACGAAAAAATCTTTGATAATCCTCTAAAATGTGAGTGGGTTACTGCGGGCTTAAAGATTTTTGCATGTGCAAACATGTTAGCAAAATTTTTATTATATAGTTCAATCAACATTAGGCAGAGTCAGCTTTTTGTATTTCTCAAAATGCTATACTCCATGGGATTTTATTGATGTGTGTTTTGGATTTAAATTTCGTCTTGTGACAACAGTGTTGGTCATAAATTTATACCGTTTTATAAAAGTGGCCGTTTATCCAAACTTGTAACACCAAGCAACGATGACTAAAAGTTTGGTCAGTTCAGATTCAAAACTGCAAAATAGATGAAACATATTGCGTTAACCAAGTAAGACTCAACTGCTGTGAAGCGTTCAACGATCGATAGGACAACTGCTGTGAAGCGTTCAAGGATCGATAGGACTTCACAGCATGTGCTATACAAAATTTGAAGCTATTTTTCTCGAATTGCTATGAGGTTCTTATGATGAAGCTGTTCGTTTTTAAACTTGTAAATGATAATAAAAATAAAATTGCTTTATATTATTTGGCTATAGCGTTCCTCTGATAATATTTAGAGCAATGGTTTTCCTACCTGCTTTAATCAGTCAGGTGCTAGATCTAATTATTGCGGCAGTGTTGTTTGCTTTACTCCAAATAACGATATTTCTTTAAAAAAATTTAATGACCTAGTTATTATGGTTTTAATGTTTACTTTTACTTAAGATAATGAGGTTTCTTCAAAACATTTTACTCACTTCAGCAATATACCAGATTTTGATCAGACAATATTTGAAAAATATCTATGTTAAGTTAAAACATAAGACCATTTCGTTAATACTAGGCCGCTGTTTGATAGTTTGATCTTACCCCTTACTTCATGAATTAGTTTGCATTTCGCCTAGCGTTAAGCAAACTGTACTTGCGCGACGACTTTAAACAGAACCGTTTGCGTTACAGTGGCGCTCTCCAACGACTGAACTATGACGACGTCGTTTCTCGTATCCTCAAGGTTACTCACAACACGAGAGAACAATAACTGGCAGCCAAACGCAAGCTATGCAACGAACTGGGTTAATACGCTACTGTACACAACACGAGAGAACAACAACTGGCAGCCAAAGGCAAGCTACACAACGAACTGAGTTAATACGCTACTGCACACAACACAAGAGAACAATAACTGGCAGCCAAACGCAAGCTATGCAACGAACTGGGTTAATACGCTACTGTACACAACACGAGAGAACAACAACTGGCAGCCAAAGGCAAGCTACACAACGAACTGAGTTAATACGCTACTGCACACAACACAAGAGAACAAGAACTGGCAGCCAAACGCAAGCTAAGCAACGAACTGAGTTAATACGCTACTGTACACAACACGAGAGAACAGCTGGCAGCCAAACGCAAGCTACGAAACGATCTGAGTTAATACGCTACTACACACAACACGAGAGAACAACAACTGGCAGCCAAACGCAAGCTATGCAACGAACTGAGTTAATACGCTACTGCACACAACACGAGAGAACAACAACTGGCAGCCAAACGCAAGCTCTGTCACGAACTGAGTTAATACGCTACTGCACAACACGAGAGAACAACAACTGGCCGCCAAACGCAAGCTACGCAACGACCTGAGTTAATACGCTACTGCACACAACACAAGAGAACAACAACTGGCAGCCAAACGCAAGCTAAGCAACGAACTGAGTTAATACGCTACTGCACACAACACGAGAGAACAACTGGCAGCCAAGCGAGGCTACGCAACGAACTGAGTTAATACGCTTTAACATATTGTGTTAAATTGCTCCAGAGCAACTACACGAGGTAAAGCGTTGAATGAACGTCCTACTGCGCTGCTCCTCTTTTGTATTGTCACAGACGTTAGAATATGACGTTTGTTTTCGCGTTTTCCACCATGCCACTTGGTATGCGTCCGTGGATGATAAGACAAAAATTAAGTATAAGTACGATTTTTGTGTATAAAATGTGTCCTATTTGCAAACTCTGTGCTCCGCGTGCGAATTTTTTGTTATGCCCGTTATGAATTGCAAAGAATTCACATCTGTTTCGTTTAAATAATTCTGACAATGCACATGTAATAGTTGCACGCGATCCACCGAGTATACTAACAGTTTATCTCATCGCCGAGGTAATGAATCCTGGGTGTCGAAATTGTAATTTAGAGAGACGTACTCGGCTACATTTAGCATCAACATATGAAATGAGCTGAATATCAGGATTTTCTTGAATAGTTGAGGAGATATGCCCGCTTACTGCGTACTTAGAGGCTTTCAAAGTGCAAACGCTTAGAACGTGATTTCTCTACAAAATGAGATTAATAATAAAAATATATATCTGAAATGATAGCATAGTTATTACCATTTTCGCGTATTTCATGTCTTTGGGCACATTCAAAAACACATTTTAATTTAACCCTGAGCGACAATAGTAAAGCGATACAATTTATGAATTGCCGTACAAAATAAAACTGATATCGCCCATATATTTTGAAAGACTGCGCAGATATTGTAATTTTCATGTATTAAGGGTTCAGGGGTTAGTTAAAAACCCGTTTTGACGCAACCTCCATACAATTTATGACAATTGCACCACGCCATACGTAGCGATATCAGAATAAATTGATAAACAAAATTAGATTAATAACACCCACATAGATCTAGTGATTGCGGAAAATTTGTGTGTTTGCGTGTATTTTTGGGACTCATGAACTCAAATCCTGTATTCTAAATGAGTCATTTTAGTGAAAGATAATTGTATGATAACACAACCGGTGTTATGGAGCTTTTTATTCCGTATTTGGCTGCACATCGATTGTTGAGGTACAACAAATAAAGTGATTTATAGAGCATTTCCACAACCCGATTCGAACAACTCCGGCCCTCGTTTCGAGGAGAATGTGTTGGAATTGACAACTAAAAACCTCCAATAGAGATTTCTAGCTTTAAAATAATCTACAACGCGAGTCAATCTGCAAAGCCAAAGTAGAATTATGCTTGTCCTAATAAAAAAACCAATATATCTCAGTCAAATGTCACCGCTATACAGCTACTACGAATTCTTCGCTTCCTCGGTTTACTCGCTATACACAGAATTAAAATATCTTACGGAAATCACTAATGGGCGATGATGCTTTTATTTCATTAAATATTTTGTGGGCTTTAACAATTATGGCTCTATCTTCAGTATTATAATAGCATGGCACATCTGTCCGTCATAGTTGGTTCAAAGTCACTTTTACCATTTCGTCGTTGATTTTGAGAGGTAACCCTCAGTTCCTTGGGTCATAGTACCACAGTTAAACATTTCTTCGCACCTCCAGTTCCGATGGTCATTGTACCACCTCAAATCTTGACGGAGACCCGAGCAAAATTTAATTTTTACAAAGACCATCTCAAAACTGGGGACTAAGGTCGAAATGGATCGCGTCTTGGCAAACGCGTTTACACGGTGATGACAAGTGCCGCGCTGTTTTGTAATATTTACCACGAACTCTTGGTAATACCTACGGAAGGGAATAAATTTAGCAAACTACGTGTATAAATTACTCACGTATCCCGCGGGTTGTAAAACGGAGCTAAAGATAAGCATCACGATATGGCATATTTCTTTGGCCCCATTACAAGTCGAATACGTCAGTATTCTAGCCAAGTTACATAGATATAGCTGTAATGCGCCTGAGTTATAATATTATAGAAGTCTCATGTTATAGAGATCAACTGTAAGCCAAAAAATATTGTTTTTAAATATATAAGTAAAACATTTAGAAACGATTCGAAAGCACGCTACGCAGTGAGTTTGCGCTTCGATTAGAGATAAAAAGGAGCTGAAATTTTTCGACTATATTGAATATATTATTGCTTTTTTGATTTCAACTGCAACAATTCGTTAATCAGTATCGAGATCAGTAGGGCTGTTGCAACAGGCTATATAAAACTATAAAAAATAAAGAGAAATTACCGTGATGCAAAACTCTTAAAACAAACCTAAGACTGTCAGGCGGCATTGCAAAATCGGTATATTCCGTCAAAGTGTTAGAAATATCAGACATTTCTGATCTTGTCACTTTATTAAGAATTCGAAAATATTTAACAGAAGCCTCGGAATATATCTGTTTCCAATACTAAAGTTCTAAATGCCAATCATATAAGCTAATATCGTCTTTATTAGTATTTCTCTTGGTTTTGAAATGAAGAAACTATACTGGCATGCTGCATTGTGTTGTGGTAGTACATTGTAGAGCACAAACATTGCATATGCACAAGCATTACATAATTTAATTAGTTTGTTGTTTTCGCGCTAGGCCGCCTCGGACGCCATAAGACAACGGTCTGCCCGGCCCGGCTGGCTCGCAGCTGCAGGCTCTTGGCCCAGCCTGTTTCTTCGAAGCCCGGCCGGCGGTCCAAAATTCTCAACTCTGTTTGCGATAAAGATATCATGCTACTAAGCCACAAATTTGACAGCATTACTTTGTCTGTAAAAAGTATATATAAGTTTCACGTGAACATAATACATATAGTAAAATAGCTAGAACAGTTCCTCAAATCCGCGACTGTCAGAGCGATATTCGTTCCACGGGTAAGCCATTTAAAGTCACACTTATGGTATTTGAGCTTAACTCGTTTATTTGTAACCCAGTTGCAAACGGTAGCAGGTGCTGATCTTAGCCTCAAACAGTGTTATTTCACCACCGCAGGAACTTTTGCAGCTGGTTTTCGCACCTCGACATGTTTTAGTTAATGTTTTTGTGCTCAGTACTTCTGATCCGATCTTATTAAGCTCTGACATGCAAGCCAGTAAATAGTATACGCAATTGTAGATTAGAGCATGAAATACAGGGACCTTGTTAATTGTGGCGTTTAGGATCACACAGCATGCATGCTGACGCTCCTATGTCTCAGGGAGATGTATCTGGGGGTTGTCATAGGGTGGAAGACCTCGGAGTGGGAATGGAGTCTCAGGACGGTTGCTGAAAAATGTTGACAGCTTCCCTCTTAGGAGGACCCATTTTTTCCGATTTTACCCCATTTTTCCCAATTTTCGCCCTAGTTTTGTAAAATTTCGCTATAATTTTCCGTGCGCCTAGGGCTGGCAGGGGAAGGGGGTGCGGCGCACCAAGGGAGGGGTGTAGGGGTAGGGTGGTACCCTTAGAAGGTATAGACCAAGGTCTCGAGATGCGAAGGGTCCGAGGCCTCATGGGGTAGCCCGTGGAGGGGTGTAGGGGTAGGATGGTACCCTTAGAAGGTGTAGACCAAGGTCTCGAGATGCGAAGGGTCCGAGGCCTCATGGGGTAGCCCATGAACTCGTAGTTCGACAAGAATGCCATAGAAGTTTGCAGTTGAAAATTCATCCAGGCATGATACAACACAAATGTTTCCCTCTCGTCGGCCCTTGTCAACTGCAGTTTAACGCAGTTGGCGGGTGGGGAATTAAGTTGACTGGCATCGCATGTTTCAAGCGGCTGTTCCACAGGCGTCTTTTTTGCAGAATGAATGTCGTTTTATAAATTACCGGGGCAATGTAGTTGGACATATAAGTTCGTCCAACAGCTCGGACTTCGTATTTGGGAACGCAGTGCATTTGCTAAGAATGTCACTTGTTAGGATGCCGGCGTGGAAAAATTAAAGCGTTAAATTATGTAACAGGAAAAGGCAAGAATCGGAGTGTTTTTGCGAAATTTGAATTATTGAAAAAAGCTTCTTGGTGATGCATTTTTAGGTTGACTACATTTTAATCAAGATCTTAAGTGCACAATTCCACTACTTATTTTCTACTATACACTCGGTACCATGCGTCTGTTGTTGCTATAATGCTTGATGACAATACTTTAGTGGTTATATTGTTTCATGCTGGCACGTATCTATATTGTTTTCTTTATACTACAGCACCTGGTGTCGCACTGTGGTACACAATCGTTACAACAATCCAAAAACATCTATTCATATGACCTTGCTTCGGTTTCGATTCCAATCGAGGTGGAAATCTACTTTAGCGGTAGCATGAAATTCATGGCATAGCATCTGAAGTAGAAATTCGCAGCATAAAACCGAGAGTGGCGACTAAATATTTTGTTGTTATTTGCTGTTGATGTTCTTAATTTATTTAATATAAAATACTGTAATAAATCTTATATAAAAACCCGACCTTACATGCACCACATCGCATATTGTCTTGCAGCGTGATATAATGCTGTTACCATTACGTCATTGAGTTACATTCACAGTTACGAATTACCGCATAGAACAGCATACGGCTGCTTGGTCACAGATTTTGCAAAAAATATGGTAAGATATATATTAGCATAATGCGAATCAGATGCTCTCATCTCGCTAATCATGATTTATTGTACGACATTCAGCGAGTTGTTACCCTATGCTGAATTATATACTTGTTAGTAAATTGTAAATTATCTCGAAAACCGTATAGCAAATAATGCGAAGGGATATAGCAAATATAGATGTTTTCAACTTATGATTAGAATTGGCTTGTCTATAATGGGCAATATCGAAGACAATAGGCCCTGCATAGTATGTTATTTATATAACTTTATTAGTTTAAATTAGATAAAATTGAGCCCAATACATCAAATTTACATTGGCTGCAATTTGATTTAGTGAGTTGTTTGCCGAAGATTACAACAATACTAACTGGTGGGACACTCGGTTGAAAATAGAATCGCACTGCAATTTGACCAACTTTTTTTCAATATTGCTAGATAAACTATGTCATTTTTGATAACATCACTGAAGAACCAGCCATTTATACTTTTCAAAAAACTATCTTCACTGTGGTATAGTATAAAGATCTGTAATTTTAGTACACGTGTAGTTTTATAAATATACTCAAACATAATAGTGTGTAAATATTGAAATTACGTTTTGGCTTCAGTGTTCTGGGTACTATCCGTTTGCTAGCGGGCCTAGCATAGTGGCACACATGCACCGTGCTTATCACTCTGACGCAGTAGAACTGAAAACAGCATTGTGTGTTACGTGACAATTACGTTATTAATTGGAAGACATGTGAAAGTTTGGTCCACGCGCTGCCTCGGCAACAACAGCAACGATATGGTGTACAGTTGACATCACTCTTCTTAAATAATCTTATATGATCTCTAGGACACCGTCAACTTTTCTGTATGGTATCCTAGACGCAGTCAAATTTCATGTAGCTTTCGCGAAAGATTATTTTTCGCGTTATAATAATATTAAATTCTGCAAAATTTTTACATGCACCTTCCCGCAACACTATTTAACGATAGCGTGTACGGAAAACCATGAGCCTGCTTATATAATTTGAAATTTTTCAATAATAATTTTCCAGCCATTTACAAACAACTGTTTAAAGTAAAGAGTGTCTACGACACGGCAGTGTATAGTACGTGGTGTTCGTAACCCTGTCATTACTGGTTCGTGTATATTACATGGTAAATTCATGTGACTACATTTCACCATAGTACGATCGTAATTATACAGGGACAAAACTTATACTGGTGGGCCATTTACATTAAATGGCGCATTAAGAACTCTCAATCATCCCATATTTAGAAACTTTGTATAGTCGATACAAAATTATTATGTATGACTATGCGAAATTTGGTTATGAATTATAGAAAATATCCTATTTTCCAGTTTTAAATTTTTTAGCCGTAACATGCTATCCGTGGAATCTAATTTTTTGGTCTTGCCGTATCAAAACTAGCCTTTTGGTACAAGATTCACTAGTTTAATACACTAAAAATTTACGGCACTATGTGACTTGTCTTATATCTAAAATAGCATACCGACTTGGCAAAGTTTCTGAATTTCACCAAATCCACCTTTTCGTCTTTCATTGCACGGCTCAATTTCATGTACAAAAGTGACAAATACACAAAAATTGCAAGTTCTGCTGGAATACTTGTTTCTCATCTCGATTATCCACAAATCGGTGTTGGGGATGGGCAGCTTCGGGTCAGGAAAGGGCTGGGCAGAAATTTTTTTTGCTGAAAAATCCAATAAAAATAGCCAGTCCAAGCTATAATGAGTTTATATAAAACGCAAAGGGGACGGTTTCGGGTGACATCTTAGGGCCGGAGCGGGAACGTCTCGACAAGATCTGCGGTCGCAATATTTTTGGATAACAATTGCCCATTCAGGCAAAATGATATATCGGTGCTAGCAATACGCTAAAAGCCGGTATTAGGTGTCTTCGGGTCGACGTAGAGACAACATGAGGACGTATTATCTACTGGTCGACACGCAATATTTTAACAAACATTTTGAAACGCTTAAAGTGGTTCATTCGGTAGGGATGACTTATCGGTGCCACTAAAATATTGAAGGAGATAACATGTTAACTTTTTCCTGGAGACATGGCATGAGTACACCAAATGAACAAAATTATGTTATATATTAAAATACTTTTACAGTGCTATATGTAATTTCATAAACATAAAATGTGAAGCTTTAGGCTGCATATTAGATGTAAAAATGCTCATGCCCACTTACCGGAAAATGTGTGTCTCTTTCCGTTTCCGTAAGGAAAATTAGTTAGACATGTTCACAATTGATCATGATCATTAGTTATTTTGCGCATTAAGCTGTTGAATTCCGCATACTAATGTTGAAATTGCTCTATTTATCAAAGACACGAATTTCATATAATGTCTGTAATTTCATATAATTTCATATAATGTCGTCGTCCCTTTTCCGCACAGATTTCTCCGCGAGTGTATTTCAGATACCAAAACTACCTTGGAGACATATAACTGTAAGCTAAAACAAATCGTGATCATGCACTATTTTAGTGTAGCTTCAGCATGCCCAAATTTAACTTCAGAAGCCGACAGTTTGGAAAATCACGGTTTGTCATGTTAAATTAGTTACTAGTTGATAAACCATGGTAATTTCCTTGAATTTGTGCTTAGTCTGCACATGTAGACATTTTGGAAAAATTGTTTGGAAAAATCAATTGTTTTCTTAGCGTATCCACCTCCTAACCAATCACAACGACAAATAAATCTCTGTTATAATTTCCTGTTTGTGACAGTTTGACAAGTGTAAAATTGTCTGGTCCATCCTAAATTTAATTTGCGTTACTACAGAAATTATTATTCTGAATATTCTCATCAATAACTCTGGTCACGGTAGTAAAATATATTGTTCATGGGAGACATGGCGTCTATATGCAGGCACTTGGCTTAGCTCTTCAGAACTTTCTCATTAAAATGAAACATTTTTGTTAGCTTAATCATTGTTGCACCATTTCTATATGACATAGTAATTTTAGGTTAATGACAAAGAACCAATAAAATGCGATTTGACAATTGGCGTATATATGCTTGTTTTAACTGAAATTTGCAACTAGGTATTATTTTCACAGTATGTTTGCCCCGAAATAATGTCGTCGCATCAACTTTTCAGATCTATATAAATCTATCTGAACGGCAGGAGAGAATTTTTTATTATTGGGTTTTTGACATCGTCACCATATCATTCGACGATATTATAGATAGATCGCATTGCAATATGGCATAAAGCTATTTACTCAAATAAGTGATTGATGTCGACATTATTGAAATACTCAGTTGGTCGAAACACGACAAAAAGCCTCGATCATATGTTCCGCTAAACCAACATTAAAGTCATCATGATTGTTTTCGAAACACCTCAGTTCAAAAGTACTTTTTAATGTAGGTCTCATCAATACTAATTTTTTGAAGCTCTTGATCATCTAATAATTGCATCAATTGGCTTTGCCATCAGCAAATTATCATGGCCTTGGTTTTTGCACTGGTACACATATTACAGTAGGCAAGCATAACTGAATGATCAAAAGCAGTAACCATTTTGGACTCATGTATAGGACAGCCTTGTAGTAGCCGGCAATGCCAAATGTATGTGGAACTGAGTATACAATAAATGAGAAAATATTTTCTTCACATTATATAGATGATACTTATCATATGTGTCCAAGTTTCGTCTGTTTAGCGTGGTATAGATGTCCTCGCGGATGGTGCGAGGCGGGGAGGGTTGGCGGTAGGCTAGTGGGGCAACAAAACCTTCCTGAGTCTCCTTAATTTTTCTCATAAGTTACCTTATAGCCCCAAGTCCACTTAAAATTCTTGTGATTTTGCACGTAGCTGCTAAAATTCTCAACGCGCCTGAGATGTCCGTAGGACGTGGAGCGGGGTATCAAGGCGGTAAATACGGCTTAGGGTCCAACAGTTTGGGGTTGAACATCTAGCCTCAACATGCACCTATGATATATGTTCATGAGCGATAGCCCGCTTACTTTTTTGGATTCTAATTCGCATATACGTCTTATTAATTCGCATATAAATTAACGAGCTTACCGCTTACCTCTGTGACTTGGAAGCAACAATTCTTTTGTAAATGATGATATTGACAGAATTGCATAAATGCGCAAAATTTAATATACTGACGGCCACAAAGCAGTTATATACTTTGTGGCAAAATGTTATCCCCGAGGAGTCGAAGCCCTCATGTTGCGCTCTGAAATTACTTATGCGTGTGGTCACGTGTTTTTGTGACTCACATTTTTCTCACACCGAATGAAATGAAATATGCGGCCCGGTTTATAATGTATGAATCAATATTAAAGCCAATTATTACAATGTTATTGTATCTGGAGCTACTATATACTAATAGTCTTTGTTGGCAAATGCCCAACTGTTTTAACTTTAATACTTGAAAAAACAAGCAAAAAGCACAACAAAATTCAGAACAAAGAATTAGAGATCCTAACGCCTAGCTATGTTATTATTTTGCTAAAATATTGACCGCCACAAGTAAATTCGGATAAGATATAAATATGTGTTTGTTTCCCGTCGATGTCGCAACCTTCAGCTTGAACATAGCCAAAAGTACTAGTAGGCACAACTATGGAACTATATCTTCGCGGAAAGTAATTTAATGGGTTCTTTTTCATGGAAGCTGTGGGTTTGGTACAAAAATTGTGCATTTATATCGAATTTAGTGCACTGCCATAATATAGTTCGCAATAAATTGTTGCAATATTGCGTGTGTTGAGTAGACTGTATGAAAGTAAGCGGACATGTGTATAATGTAATATATATATATGTATAGATACATATATAGTACATATGTAGATTATGTATATAGTACATTATTATCATATCATTATGTATATATATGTAAATTATGTATATATTATCATTAAATCATTATCATATATTATCATATATATACATATATATTATTATCATCTACTTATGTATATAGTATATTCATACTATATACATATGTAGATGCATGTTTAGGTACATATATGAGTGCGCGTATATAGTTATAGAAATATACACATACATATGTACACACATATATGTAAATATAAAAGATATATGCATATGTACACACATATATGTGTATTGATATTAACTCTTCGTTTTCCTTTTGCCAAAAACGCCCAAAAACCCAAGAGAAGCCTCCTATGCATCGTTATTATCGAGGCACAAATGCAAAACTTTATAGACCTTTAACGATCGTGCAACACGTTTTTGTCATAATTTATGACGGAGATATCGCGGTTTGACGGTCGGAAGGAACTGTGTGGTCCAGTTAGTTTAGTCAGTCTCACTGGACCGTAAAGTGGTATCACGAACCGGCTAAACGCTCCGGTGGCGACTATTATTGTGTTTCCGGATAAATTTTAGCCATTTATTGACATCAACTTTGTTCATATCCATTTGGTGTTTGGCATTCTTGACTAGTGGGTTTTTATACCTTATTTAGTGTAAATATTTCTCTTCACGAGTCTATATAATGTAACAAATTGCTTATGTTGTGGTACATACAGGAAGCTGTCTAAGTATGTTTTGTGGTTTACTATATATTCCTCGTTCAACTCGTTGAAATGGAATCAAAACCCAACGACACCATTCGTTAATCCAAGTTTCAAATATGCTCTCTCGAAATCCGGACGGCTAATTCTTTATTCCCGTGATTGTGGATGTTGAGATTTGTCGTATAATCCTGTTTGTCTCTGGGTTTATAATATTCTAATATTGTTTAAAAACAATATTCGTGACACATAGAAAATGTGACTTAGATTACTGTCCTATAATTATACTTTCAATAATTTCAGTCAAACTTGACCACACCAATAACGAGGGTAATGTAGTCTAAGTTGATTTGTCGTGTCTTGCTGAAAGACTCGGAAAAGAGGAATTTTTCTGGCCAGTCATATTGCAAATATGCCACCTTTGCTACTCATTTTAAATGCAGATAGTACCGGTAAATGATCTCACGAAACTACGGCAGATAGTACCGGTAAATGACGAATTTTCTGTTTATCGACTAGAAAAGTTGCGTCGTTTCATGACAGTATGCAATTAAAAATCTCGAACTGAAGCCAATTTAATTTTAACTGTATTTTGCGGAAGCTCGTATTATCCAGTTGTACGTTAGCGTTTAAGTTCGTCGTTATTGTAATAGCGTGGTATGCAAACGGTCACACTCGCATCAGATGTCTTCAGCGTTTTAATTGCAAGGCCTAAATAACTTTGTGGTCCAAAGTTTAAAGTAGTGCTGTTTGTTAAACGCTTGCTGGCAGCAGAAAATATTTCTCTTGTATATGCTATTTAATTAGATAGTTTATGCTGGGTTTGCATTATAATATTTTCCTTACATAGGTTTTTGATAACACATCGTATTAAACAACAGTGCATAAGAGTGTTCCTTCCACACACTTGGCGCTTATGAGTACCTAGCGGCAAATAGATATTACAAGTTGTTTTTTTTCATGAGGCTACTTGGAATTCTGGTCAATTATGACATCATGCAGATCGGTTAAGCGTGCTTAAACATGGTTCATTTCATTCTTATAACTTAGACTTAAAACTAAAATATATATACTTGTTGATGAAGAGATATATTTACTTAACACCGTGCAAAAAATTGAAAATGTCGAAAACTATCTTTGTTAAACATATAAATCTTATTCCACAAATTTTATTAAATTTCTAAAAAGTTCGTTTAATGAACTTTTTAGTAAATCGTTAACACATGATTAAAATTCTTTTAATTCTCGGGCAGCGCATTTTACCAATAAAAACCAAATATTTTTCAAGGATTTTTTATGCTGTTACCAAATCGATCAAAATCCCGTTATAATCCTTATATTGCCCAATGTTATTGTTCAACATTTCTAAAAAATTATGAGTTTTCACTAACGAAGGTTGTATGTTCACTGTTTTTAAGTTTTCGATGCATGTTGTGCTTTCGCCAAGCACCATGATGGTTAGCTGATTGGAGAACTCTACGCAAACAAGCACATGCATTATTAAGGGAATATGACTGGCCTACGAATTGTCGCACGTGGCCAGCTATAATTAAAAACTCAGCTGTATCTCCAGATCTGGATTGGCGAGGATAGTTACACACATTTTAGCTACAGAATCAATAATATTAATATAAATGTATAGAATTAGGCATAGTTGTTATTCGTCGTTCCGCCCCAGATTTGGGGCACCGATTTTGATAACAATACGCGGAGTCGAGTTTACGAAAGGGTGGTAACGACAATTTCATATTGTCAGTTTATGTGCGATCCGGTTTTTGGTATAACTAGAACTCATTCCTAAAACCAGTATTTCAGTTGAATATTATAATTTAAGATTGATTGCAATATTGTTTAGTGAAGTTTTTAGCCTCCTGAGACTATGTCAGCTTTTTCACAAATACTTAAAAAATGAACAAAGATAAATTTTACATTTTTACGTTTTGACATCTGTAACGGTTTGTTGCTAAAACTGTACATTTTTGACAAAAAATATATTCACTGTGAAATCCCCTATGGATGAGAAATGACTTCGCTTTTGTAATATTAATACGCATTCAATTTTGTTTAATAAAATAGCTAAAATCGTAGATTTCTGAAACTGGCGCTTAACTTAATCCAGTTAATTACAATTGGAAATAAATAAAAAGTGAGTGTTGAAATATTAACGCTTTTCGACTTGAATTTTCGTTTTTACCGATTTGTCAATGCACGAAATCCATATGAATATCAAACTATTATGATGCAATTTCCTTTATCTATGGTGATTCTTAAAATGCAATGCTACATTAGGATGTCAATTATGCAACATTCTCAGATATTTTAGCATTCACGATTTGCTTATATAGATATGCCTAATTTGAAGACATTTAATTGGCACACCTATATGCTCTCGCCAGATTCTATGATTCGAGTCATGATTTGTTATCGACGTTGATCCCGTAAGTGATGATCCCATTAGATATCACATCTTCTATATTTTAAGCATAGTGAGCTAAGCTCAATTTTATTACTCGAAGCCGAAACCTGAATTATTGTGGAATTATGGGAAAACCATCTGAGCCAAAACAAAAATGTTATTCAAAATACAAAGATGCAAACAGCTGAAGTTGATAGGACAATTCTGCGTAATTTCGTATAAAAATGAATTTTGTGAGCTGGGCTTTGCAGTAATTAATAGACATTTAAAATTGAAAAACTAGATTAAATAGCAATTACATATTGACTGCGAACAGCCTCAACTAAATTAAATGTATCCCTTTTCGTTTTTTAAAGTGGTGGCCTTGTAAATATAACCGTCGCTGTTCCTAGAATACGAGAAGATAAAATAAACCATAAACCGCTAATCGAACCGTCTGTATTTGTCAGTATCGAGCCACATAGAACCGAAGTATTCTGAAGTCTGGGCTTCATGGCCTAATTCACATTTTTTCAATTTTCCCAATGTTATATCTATAGAAACCATTATTAAAACTTGGTCTTTAAAAAGATTCATCGTTTAAGCAAGTACAATAATCACTACATGTTTAAAAGGATATCGTGTCAAACGGATCCAGTTTCGCTTCTTGCAACCTAATGCGTACCTCTAGTGATTTCGAATCCAGACGAGTTATTTTATTAATTTAATTATAATGCAAGAAAATACTTATTTAGTTTGATGGGAAATGTGTGAAATGGATTGTATAAAATAATAACGCATGATAACTCTCCTAAATATTATTTAACAGGCAGCATGCATTGGAATATTTGCAATGCCTTAAACATTGAATTTTTGATTCATGAAACCAGCTACCCTAAGAACCGGCTCACATAATCTCATTGTTATCACGCCTGATAATGAATTAATGAAACTGGTATATTTTATTAGAGGTTCACTAACTATTTAATACAAACAAATCTACCTCTCAAATGCCGTCGATACTTCAGTGCTCTAGATTCGAGAAAATATACAATTTCTGTACCAAATCCACTGGTTTACGGAAAAGAAGAATAACATATACTATTTTCAAATAAAGAAACAGCGTCCTAGTTATGCCGACGGGCTTTCGTGGGCATTGGAGTATATGGGTTCGGCGGGGGAGGAGGGTGCGGGAAGGATGGGGGGAGGGGTGCTGCGGGGGAGCGAGGGTAGCCTTGGGGATGTAAATTTTCGAAATTTTCAGGAATTCAAATTTTCTTCCTATTTTTGCTAAAACTTTTGTTTTGCCAATATCATCACATTTTTGCTAAAGGTTCGTCAATATTTACTAATTTGTACGAATTTTTGCAAAATTTTTCCAACTGTTTGTGAATTTGCTTATTAAATTGTCAGCGTTCCTACAGGTTGCGCAGGGGTAAGGGCTTAATATATCAATTTAATTATGAGTTTGTAGTTAACATTTCGATTGTTTTTAAATAATCTAATGAAACATAAATTTTAACGGTAGTTGGGAATCAGCAGTCCGATTCGCTTAGTGTGCTATATTTTATAGCAAAGATATAGTCCCTAGTTTTGCCTTTTAGTACTTTTGGAATTATCCAAGCTGCCGGTGCGATGTCGACGCTTTAACCCAATTTCTACTTGTTTTTCAACTATAGAATGCGTATGTCCACTTTATGCGGCGTTCACGTCATAATGTACCCGCTGTTTGGAACTTTTGTCCTCCTGTAGCCCGATCTTACCGCATAGACAGTCAGGGTGACACCCATACTGTAAATCAATTTTAGAATGGTGTACGACACACCGCTACTGCATTTTTCTCTACCGTGTCGTACACACGCTTTACTACCAATTTGACCCGAACTATCTGTAACGGACACCATCTGCTCGTAATACGGTTTATTGGTCAACTCTGCTGTGTAGTTTCTTTTCAAATTCTCGATATTTTTATATAGGCCATGTGCACGTTGATGAAATAATGAGGCACACTGTCGATAAAACTGCAAGAAGAGACGGTGTGCTTGACACTGTCGAGAAGTAGCAATTCTCTTAGGCAGCTAGCTACCTTTGAACAAATTTATAAAAGACATGGTGGTATCTAAGACACCCTGTTGTCGACAGTGTGCCTGACACTACTGATGTACATAGGTTCCAAACGTTGAGGACGTTATAACGTGAACGCCGCATTAGGTATGTACACTAACACTTGGGTTGCTCTTTTTTCAAGTCAGTTTAGGATCATAAAAGCGATGAATGCGCGCAAAGATTTTCCCTTATGTACACAAACAAAGGTTTCTGATATAAAGAACAGGTAGGTAGTGTTCGCGTATTTTGCGATTTAGCGTCGCATTTTTCTGACCACATACACGGGAATACGACATGGCCCATCACGTTTTAGTGTATACTACAATACACACATTGACTCATACAACATAGCTGTCCGATTCAGCATGTGATTTGGTAAACGTGCGAAATGCAACAATGTGCCCCTACGCAAATTTCGTTAGTACATCGCGAAGCCATTGTTCGCGTTTATTAAAATTCGACAAAAATGTGATTGCGAATGATGCAGTTCGTGATTTTGACAAAGGAACAATCATAGTGTACCATTCTAAGAGAGCAATATAATAGAACTGCTGCATGGTGAGGGTGACATGATAGGAACGAGAAACGAAAGCAAAGTTTGTATAGAATGTCAACGTCGCTCCTTAAGCATAGATAAAGAAGTAAAACGACATAAACAGAAGACTATATCCATGCTACAAAATACTATTAAGGGGTATCCTACTTTTCCATACTGTCGTTTCTTTAATACGATTGTGTAGTTCCACGGGCTTACTTTAGCACTGAAGGCCCAAAGATGATTGCGAATTACTTAGTCATTCTGCAGTATTTCTAAGATATTCCGTTTTCGTTTTTGATTATAATTTAATTTTTCCAACAAAAGCGGGTATCCAAATTTCACCAGCAAAGGTGCTTCTACCTTGAATTTATGTGTACAGAATTTATGTGTACAGATATTATATGAGTATGTTTTCTGAATCATCACCACTATATCTATCAATATCTATAAATCATCAATCGTCAATATCTAGAAACATTATATATTTGTTTTAGCATTACTCTACATATACATCAGGTATATTAACCCAACTTCTTTTGGCGGCAACAAATGCAATTTCGAAACACATCTGCAGTTATTCCGCGCTAAATTCGCGGATAAGTTTCGCAGCTAGGCTGACAAATATCACTAAGGCTTATATGGTCATGTTCCATTGAAGCATTTATTACGCAGCTATTTCTGCGACACAAGCAAATTTGCCAGTTTTAATTGTTGTCACAATTATATCTTTTTAGTTTTTTTGTGATTTAAAATTATTCGACAAAAATTTAGAAAAAGAATAAAAGTCGGCACAACTAAGAAGAAACCGCTAAGGATCCACCTACAGCGATTAATTCCGTCTAAATTGAAACTGTTATTGCTATAATAATTACAGTACATATGAATAAATAACCATCGATTTGAACAGAAATCAATTGAGGCTCTAAGCTGCGATATGGTTGTCAGTGTCATAGCAACAGCTAATTTTACGGCTCAGATCAAACAGTTCATAAATTGAGGATGGTTTTCCTTTTGACAATTTATCAAATTGTTCATCTCATTATACCAAAATGTTTTCTGTTGACAAAAAACAAGCCATTTTGATACTTGGAACTCAATAACGTAAGCATATTTATGAATGATGTTTTCGATCATAAATAGATCATCGGGTGTAAATATTAGGTTGATCACGGATTATACTACCGTAACGAACTATGAAGTCCGCCATTATTACTGATGTAGGTGCGATAATAAAATCCTATGATAACTATTTTACTTAATAATACTATGTTGGTCTTTCGGTTGAATTTAGTAATCTGATGTTTGATGGTACGGATTACAGCTATTTTTGCGTCGTATTAACCCTGATTCAATTTACGCAAGTCCCCACTGTTTGGGTACCCAGTATTAGCCTAGTTTAATAAATGTGTGAAATGGTACCAAATTATCACTTATGCTTCAAAATTGACGAATGTCAAACTGGGTATATATTCTAGGAAAGGACCTATGTATGTATGGATGAATTTTATATATTTTACAATAAATCTGTTACTAAATATGATAAACTGTTGACAAACAATTCGATGACAACATATTTTATTGCCGTGAAACTAAACAACGATGCTATCCGTTGCCAATGTCAGGTTGAATGATCGTGCGTTATATAGCGTAGTGCACTAACCCTCCGCGTTACGTACTGCAAGGAACTTCGTCATGACAGAAACAGTGCGAAATGGAAACACACGTGTTAGGGGTTATTGAAACACTGTGACGGAAACCGTTTCTGGTAGACGCATCCGCTGTCGCATAACAGATGTTGCGTCGGGAAACAATAAAATATCACATTACAAACACGATCAGCTCTGTCGAGAGCACCTTGCAGGTAGAACGAAATTCTATGCTAGATTTTGCGTTTGCTACTCATTCGTATCTAAGTGTTTGTTACATCAGTGTTTGTTTTGTTATCGTCTGGTGACATTGCTTCACCTTTTATCAGACTCCATTATAACATTGCGCTTTGGTGTACACTTTCAGTGCGGCTATAACGGAAGCTTTTAAAAATCTGACCGGTAGAATCTGCTGACATGTGACAAACGTCTCAGATTTTTCTGGACACAGTCACGGCTAAGCGAAAGAGAGTTATAGTGTTTGATGCCGCTGTAAACGAAGTTATCCCGTTTACCATTGTTCGATTCGCAGTCATGATAAACCAGATATAAAACAATGGTGTGCAAGTGATACGAATTGTTTATCAATCATGATGGCGCTTGTGATCCCATCTCGTTGTTTCCAGTAAAGAACGCTCTGGGTAGATACTGGGTATTCTTGCGGGAATAATCACGGGCGTTTAATCAAACTGCGAAATATCAGTTTCAACGTCGAATGAGTTTTACCTATATATCTCTTGCCTTCGGCCGTATTGAACCAATCGCTGTCGAAAATTTATGCTGAAATGTTAGCAGGATCCAGTACGCTGCAGCTTCTCACGAGAAAGGTATAGTCTCGGTTTCAAGTATAAAACTCTGAAACACCGCCAAACTTTCAAACAGTGTGGTTTAATTTATATTTATGTTGTTTGCTCTATGGCTCTATTTTCCACCTAATTACATGCATAATGTAGTCGTCGTTAATTACGAAGTTTGTATATAGTCGGTATATAAATATATATAGTGGCTTGCAAAATCCTAATGGCACTATTCATTTTGATTGCAAATATATATGCAGAAAAATACTGTGTATTTCATGTATGTTGCTCTATGTATTGTTGTACAAAACGTCAATTTTTTCATTCCGCATTCAGTTATTATCCTTTTGCTACAACGATGTACTTTGAAATCACAATACATAATATTTAACAAAATCTAAGATTCGAAACACAAGTGCTACTTTTTTCGAACATTGCACTGCCGGTTCATTAAACGTATGTTACGGTTCCAAGATAATAATTTAATGACAGATATTAAATTTATAGCATATTGATGTTTAAAGGTGTGTTCACACGCTCAAACTTTTTGCTCAAATTTTGACGGTAATTTTTAACGAAAAATTGCGATATTTCAAAATTTGAGAACAAACTTTGAGCTCAAAATTTTTCAAGTAACGAATCTTGTCGGTGGTTGGCTATAGGAATATGCTTGAAAAGTTTGAACAGTGTTCACACATTCAAACTTACCAAACGATGCTTCCAAAAGATGCTTCCAAACTTTGATCAAAATTTTATCAAAATTTGTGCTCAGTGTAGATGCCTGCTGTTTAGATGTTTAGAAATAGACGGCATTGGATTAGTAGCTCACCCAAAGAAGTTGTTGGGCTCCAGACCCCCACGCCGACAGGCATGGTCTATACATTTTGTATCAAGAGTTCATGTTATAGAAAATGTCTCCGCCACATTCCGCAAAATGCTCCACAGCCGAACAGAAGAGATATATACATCTGTCTAGAAGTGGCTAAAATCTGTCATGGTTATTCTAGAAACACCTAAACACAGCTTAATGCTAGCTTCCCGCTTCGAGCCGTATTGAACAATATCTGGCCTTACTGTATTTGCATATGCATTATATTAAACGATAGCAGGTTGGGTTTATGTCAGTTGCCAAGTCTGTAGTGATTAGGCTGTAGCGCTGGAAAAGCAGGCTTGAAATTCCCGTATTATATCCGTTTTTCATTTCGAATATCTAAATATTAATACGACAACTCCCCCTATGCCGACGAAAACTATCCATCTACTCAAATATAGTGCGTAGCTGCGAATTATTACGTGGTGTATCGTGCTGATCGAGCGATTGTTTATATTTGGTATGGCACCCTTCTCGTCCTGATATTTGAGTTCATAAACTCGCGAGACAAATTTTATCCATACGGCGGGATTCAATCTATTTTCCGCTCACCGATATCAGCGGCGAATTGATGAACCTATTGCATTTTATAATTTGTGATCGGTTTAAACCGTGATAGTAAACTTGGGGTTATTCAAAAACCGGAAACAATTAACGTCTGGTTTAAGTTCAGAACTTTAAGTTCCACACTTAAACTCTTTCAACTGAGTCACGGCAACATTTAAGTATCGTTTATTGAAACGGATAACATCACAAGATTGATGCATTTCAGCAATATTTTTATGCGACGCTTAATAGAAGGCAACTGCGAACCTAGTTTGCTGATAACGCTGCTCCAATGATTTCCACTCCAAGGTATCACAAACCCGACACGAAGATTTATGTTTAAATTTGAACGTTTCAATGTAGCTGTATTCTTCAGGACATCTTCAGGACAATTTCATGTTTGTCAAGCTTGGGTTCAGCGAATTTTTCTTGGTTTAGGAAGAAATTGTAGAGCCAGGACAAGAATATTAACTAAAACAATATTGATCTTATTACGATTTTTGGAATTGCCATTGTTCGACTCATGTTGGTGGCACTGTATGTTGAAAATATGTTCTTGGCCAATAGAAAAATGATGGTTGTTGGGTTTCTTAGTACTATAAGAAAATTGCTTTTAAATTGGAATTCCGATGGAAGACACAATAACAGGTTTATATATTTTAAATTCAGTAAGAAAATAATTTTTTAGATATAAGCTTGTCAGCTACTTAGAGCTTTTAGGATTGAGAGAGGCCAAATTTCATTCGGAAAAGGCAGGGTTCGAGCGAGTTCTTCATAATTCCTTGCAGGGATACTATTTCGGATGGCGCCGGGCCTTAAAAGTTAGGCCCTTTCTCACATCTAGCGAATAATGTCATGAAGAATGCTATTACTACTCAAGATTTCTTAGAAAAAGGCACAATAAACAGGTCATTCGTTCCTTCATTTATTTTATTTTGAAATGATTAGGGAAAGTTGTAGATGATACATTTAATTATTAGGCCCACACAAGGTAACATCAAACATTAATCTGCAAAAATTTGCTATAACTATCCTTCCATTGTCTCAACTGGGAGATGAACTTATTACCCCTTTCTCAGCGCAGTTATAAATATAGATCAAATAAGAAGTGGGAGTGGTGTAGAACATTTTCACGTCTGGGTAGGACAAACGCAAAAGTGTGGGGATGTATGATATATGTTGTCCTCGGAAACCGAAACCGGGGAGGGTGCGGACCCCTGGGATCCCGCTATTGTATCTAAGAATCGTTCATGTTGTGAGAATATCCCACTGCTACTTGTTTTAACAATTTTAGTCCAACAGCTATAACTAGGAAATGGATTACCTAATATATATAATTTTAGTACAATTAATTGTATTAGAAGCTGTCATTTGGGTGCTGGGGTAGACAAACCATTTTAGGTCAAAATTTTGATCAAGTTTTATTACTGTCAGTGTAGGTAGCTCTATAAGTAAATAGTCCGATTTGTCTCAAGTATCGGTATGATATACCCTTGTCGGAGAGAAAATTAAATATATATATGAGCTTCTGTGTGTAAAATTTACGCAAATAATCAGTGTTTTCTAATTCAAAATGTTTTTTATGTCACAATCGATGGATACCTTGGTAGTAGTTACCGTAGTCCTTGGTATAGTGGCACTGACATATCCAGAATCTTCACGTTTATAGGCAGCATGTCTTGATGGAATGTCAGCAACTCGTGCATCAGCAAATAAGGATGGCAACATCCATCTTTGGACCAATATCAGAGTAAATTTTACAGTTTATCGTGTAATACTTTTGAACCAATATAGTTTAGTTAGGCATATAGCTATATTTATGCCTTAAATTATATTGGTAAGCTTGAGACTTTATCTCTGCTTCACTCGTTACATGGAGTTCAACGTTGCTATCTGCATAAAACTAACAGGGTGTCGTTAACCTAGCGATAAAACTGCAGCAGATCTGGTTGGGATAAATATCATGCCTGATTTATTATACGACATAATTAAGCAAACAGTAGCAAAACGAATATTACATTCATCAACGAAAAAATAATTGTTAGGAGCTGTACTGTTTGCAGATATATATAAATTACAAGCTCATGGATTAGAATACATAATAACCGGTTACAATAACCATTAGTATAGACTTTTAAATTGCATAAAGTAAAATAGCTAGTTCCCATTGGAAACCTATATTTTGCTATGAAAATAATAATAGCAAAATAAATAATTACATTTTAGATATGCAAAAAATTTATGGCATGTGAACATATGGCAGACAACTATATTCACATGTATAACAATGACAAATTGATTTCTGCGTTAACTTCATTTATTATCTGTAATCGCTAAATTACATTTCGTTTATGGGCTCACAATCCATTTATCATTATTTATTGCAATTCAGCCATGTAGGCATAGACTACAGATGTAAGAAATATCGTCAGTTTGAAGCGAAGTCAGCTCTCGAAATGTCGGTATTTCAAAGTTTATCAGGAGCACCGAATTGCACTTCTTTGAAAGCATATTTCAGTGAGATCACCAGATCTGAATATAATATTTCCGCTTCAATATGATATATTATCAGGCCAGAAATAACCCTCCCCTAGCAAGTATAGCTCAGAGGAAGGAGTGAGTGTTATCAGTCTATAATGATTGAAGTGTGCACCAACACTAATTTTTGAAGCTAGGTTTGGGAACCTGCCATCTAAATATTAGTGTGCTGAGTTGCTAGTAATTGATTTTTCATTCATAAAATGGCTCTTTATGAAAATCGTCTATTCAGGTAGGTTATATGTTTCTATGATACTAGATATGTGTTAATTTAAAAAATATGTCTTTGTATATTGTTATTTGTAAACGTTCTTTTCCGTTTTCTCCTGTTCGCACATTAACCTGGTTCGGCGCCATTGCAAAAGCTTAACCATATTATGAATCCAAAAAAGGAATAAACATTGGTTTTACATCGAAATAAGAATAAAAGTTGACATTTCAATAATTTTTAATATTGTGCTTTCCAAAATACTTTTGTTTAAAATTTAAGCTACGAAGATCACAGAATAGCATTAAGGTCACACAGAAAAGCATTAAGAGATTATCTATGAAGAATATCAGCTATGAATAATTAGTCTTAAATGGTTGTTGGTTAAAGTTATAGTCAATAATTTCAGTAATTTTAATGTCGCGATTCTCTGTCGTATTCTCGTACTTCGCTCAGGATATGCAAATTGTGGTCCAAGTTGATATAGCAACAGTTTGAAGTAAGCATCTACTTGTTAGCACCGGCTTTTCACGTTGGGTCCCTTTGAAAGTCTTGAAAACTTAACTTTTGTTACAAAAATTATTCTGAAATAAGTGACATGCTGCATAGTTTGTTGGAGGACCGCGGTGTAGCTACGGATTTGGAAAAAATTGACTAAAATTTCTAGGATCCAAAAATTTTTCGCTGTAGCGGCCACATTACACGTGACCTGCGTAATGTACTTTTCTTTAAATTTGATACAAAATGATTTGAGACCATAAACTACCTATCCTGAATTATAATAAAATTCACAGCAGTCTTGGCAAAAATTGGTGTTTCGGACACGTTATTCAAAAAGGTTTGCATGCTGTTAAGATAATACCAATGCTATTATGCTGTCTATAGGTACACACGCGAACATTTGAACTAAATTTATACATTACCTAGCCGTAGGAGGCTGTTGCAATAGCCTCACAGTTTTCCTACCAAATTGCTACTTCTTGTCCGATGTTATTCTGTACGTGTGGTCTAAACGGCATTCTGCAAGATTTGTTGATCCAACTTTGTTCTCTAACTGCCACGCTACAGTCAATTTTGAGTCAAACATAGGCATTGTTGAATCACTACACGTGAGAAATATTAGATGCAAACGTATTTATCAGGTATATACATGACAATCCTTGAACCCAGAAAATGTAACAAAAATGGAGATATCTAATTCATTGCAGAATGATGGCCCTAGGTATAATAAACTTCCGCTACCGAGTATTATAACGAGGTAGTAGCACAATGTATCTTGCTGCAAAATAGTTTTGTCACCGTTTACCGAGCATGTGACTACATCTATAAATTATTTGTACACGGACTTCGGGCGTTTGCAAATTCTGTCTGCTATGCTTCGTGAAAATTTACAATTGCATATATACGAGGCTAATGTGTATTGCGTGAAGCCAATAACTTTTTAACAAACTGCCACATCACGGAAAGCGCTAAAAATTGTTGTTGAAGAAAACTGTTTTGTCGTAAGATAGATTATCTTTTTTCGATTGCTGCTCTAATGCAAAGTTTTCAAATTCAAATTTATTAAGTTCCTATGGTACATACGAGACTTTACATTTACTGCAGAGTTCTGCTTCTGAAACGCGTTCATACGACTCAAGAATGAATAATCATTAAACGTCGTCCGCACGGCATGCTTACTAGCGTTCGCAGAGCTCTGCCATATGTTTTTATAGTAAGACAAATTTTAAAGAAGGAAATGAATAATAATTATAGCAGAAGGGAGAGGGAAACCTCGCCTCCTATATCAGCCTATAGTAGTTTGTCATGTTACAAAAAATAGGCGACTGTTTTCAGCTTGTTTGGGTGTCATACGTAAGTTTGTCAGTTATTTAATAGAATATAAAGACAGAAGTATACCTGTGATACTGGGTTAGGGTAGTATTTAGTTGGAGTAGTGATAGTGGGTTGGGGTAGTATATTAGTTGGAGTAGTATAGTTAAGTTTTATCACAACATCGTTTGTTACTTAGCAACGAATGAGCGGATATGCTGATTTTTTACCATTTGTTGCATTTAACGATGAGCACATAATTGTAAACCCTTTATTTCTATGACTACATTTCCAAGAACTGGGGTTATGGGCGCCTAATTTTAGGCCAAAGTTAAGTAGAATTTTATTGTTTCTGTGTATAGCATGGTACCCGCTGAATTTATGCAATAAAATTTTCACAGTACGTGTGATACGTTGCATGGCATCCTCACGCATATCTACTAAATAACACCTTTTGTAAATGAATAATAGAGTAAAAATATTTGTGCAAAAACAGCGCAGCTATTGATGTTTTCACTAAAACTTATTACTGACAGCCTATTTTCCCTTCTACTGTATACAACAATATCGATGTTTCCCCTACTAAACAGATTGACAATAGCATTTTGGACTTAAATTTTGAATATTTTATTATTGTCATTTTTATTATAAGAATATCTAGTTCTGTTTGCCTCAAGGTTGCACTATGCACTGGTGGCATGTGTGGCTCGTTGATACTGTTCACTTTATCTTGATCTTAGACTATGTTTCGAAATAAGTTGTAAAAACCAGTAATATTTTAAATAAAACAGATTTCAACGCATATCAGACATTTAAGTTTTTCTTTAAAATAGGAATAGAATCATGCAATAATAGGGATTCTGTTCTACATAGATGGAAAAATTTATAGTAAATCAGTCCAGTGTGCATATTAGCTATAAATGCAAACAGATAATAAAATTAAACACGATAATTAATGGCTGTAATTCGCTTAATATAGCCGGTAAAAATTAGCTTTTTTAGTTCACAGTTCTTACCAGCATTAAATTTCATGCAAAACGAATCTGGAGGCCTTCATGAGTTCTATTTTACAAGACACAAATATCATGATTATATATAGTTATATGAATAAACAATCGTAAATCAGGCTTAACAATCTTCAGGACGTATAATCAAAATAACACATAGCCGGATGGCAAGTTGATCTGTCTTCCTGTTAAAACGAATTCCTTCGGCGGATACTTTTCTTATCGGAAAAACAGCAGTAAACGAATTGCCTTGTAAAAACATAATCAAACATGTTCATTGTATTGTTAAAATAAAACGATTGATTTTGCAGTAAAAAGTTAGTTTAACAATTGCTTTGAAAACTTTATTTATAAGCCAAAATGCTTTGAAATGCTTTGAATGCTTTGAAAACGCCATTTATAAGCCAAATATATCCGTCCAGCCATTCCCCAGCTCATATATCTTTGCGCTCCTAGGTCTGAGGGGGCAGTCGTGATCAGCTGGGGGCGGTAACACCGGCCTCAGGACAGTAGATGCCATCGGGGAGAAGTCCTCAACAGGGAGCGCTGAAAAAGTTGAGAACCTGACGATATATATCCTGACGCTCCTAGGTATGAGAGGGGCAGCCGGGGTCAGCGGGGGTATGAGTAAAAATGGACTCAGGAGAGTAGATACCATGGGGCAGAGCTATCCAAGGGGGAAAGCTGAAGAAAGTTGAGTACCATCCCACGCTCCGAAAACTCATTTTCACCAAGCTTACCCCATATTTTTGCAGACTTTCACCCTATTTTCACCATTTTTCCAAAAATGTTTCAGTGCACCTTCAGGGCGAGGGGGGTCATCGATGGGATAGGGTGGTCCCTCTGGAGAGCGTAGACAAGGACTTCGGGGTGGGGGTCCCAGGCCTCTGGGGTTTAGCACTTCCCTGAGCCACTGCTTCGACATGTATGCCCCACCTACACATTCTTACGAATAAAATTATCTGTGCTCTGATTCAAAATTTGATGTTTGGATTCGTTTACTTCATGGAGCGGTAATCTTCATATAAATAATGTTATTGCACAAGCTAAGGTTACGGAACTGCAAAACCCTAGGACAAACAAACGTCACGCGTCACGAAGTTACATTCGACACTGGAGACAAAAGTGGGAGCTTCACTTTCTCATTCAGCGTAAAGCGGTAGAACCGCCATTAATTTAATAATGTGGCGCATGAGATTTTCACGGTGAAATTTGAGCCGAATTGATCTAGCAATAGGCATGTTTCGTAATACAAAACAATTGGTCGACAGATTTTGCCATTAAGGTTGTTTCACGTTTATTTATTGTTATATGCTGTTTTTTTATTCCCGCTTATGTGTCTGAGAAAGATCACCATCAAAAGAATGATATCTAAAATCACAGAAAAATTTGAACAAAATTAGTGCGCTAACTTTAATGTTACGGCGATAACATTAATTTGATTCTGGCTTAAAAATGAGTTCAGTTCAACATATGCCACCAAATGGGAAGCTATAAATACGTGTTCCCCAACTGCCATCTGTTAGTATACTAAATTCCAAAAAATACGCTATTTTTGTACGAAGTCCACATCTTCATGGAAAAGAAAGATAGCATAATATTAAGCTATTTTCTAGCAAAGATACAGTTTCCTAGCTGCTCCTTGTACTACTTGCGAGTACATCCAATCTAAAGCTGCGAAATCGTGGATCCAAGCGCATTTCCGGCATTATTACATTAATTATGTCATCTGTCCATCTGACATATAATATGTGACTTTCATTATATAGCTATGGTTCACAGTTTCAAGTTTATTGTTTCCTTTGGTTTCTCAAATAATCTAATTAAGCAGAATTTTAACTGTAGTGTTCGGGAACATTTTTTGATTCGAGCCTAGCCGTTAGCGCCGCTATCACCGACCCCTGCTTCTCTGGAGGACGGACCTCGAATTTCAAAGGGGCTCATCTTTCCGAATCGCTTGGAAGAAATAAATAATTTTGCTGCTCATCATTATTGAAAATTGTCTATTAACCGCAAATTTCAGCAAAATATCCAAGTACTAAATATATAAGACAAACATGCTCATATAGCTACGAACTATCAAAATTTTAGGAACCATATTTTGTGTATTTAAGCTGCGGATGGACGATGAAGAACGCTTATCCGCTAGTACATGCGCAGCAAGGGCAAACGGCGGTCCGAGTGACTACAGCAAAGTTTTAAATTCAGTTTGCTTAGTCCCTTTTATAGTATGAGAATGTGAATAATACCGGCAGGATAACAGAAATGCTACAGCCATTTTTACTTCAAAATTCTAGCGTTTTTCCCTCCGAGGCATAGCGGGCTAACGACATACTCTATATGAGTTTAAAACAATGAAACCAAGGTTTTTGGCGGATTAAATAATAATATATAACACATTGTTCAAGTCCAACGCAAGTAACTTACTTTGACAAAATTTCGAAAATATAACTTTTTCAGGATATTTTTAAACATTGATTAAAGTTCCAAAACGGCTGCTTTACCTGGCAAAAAGTCTTAACAACGCAATCTGAACTGTTTCGCTTTCCGAGGCTTCCTATTTCTCTTGGGAAATTATGATTTATGTGTTGTGTCCACTAAAATAGTACCATACGTGTTGCAAATTTTCTGTCTCCCATGATTTCTCGGGAAACTTAGAAAACTACTATTTTCCCACAAACTTGGGAAAAATTTCCAAAGCTTTAGACAAAGTGAAACTAAGGAAACCTAGGAAAAGTCCAAAACTGAAAAAACTTAATATCAAGTTTTAAGAAATTCCCCAGCGGATCCTAGCTTTTTCGTTTCCCAAAACTTATCAGTATCTTATTTGCCAAAATTTCACGCAATATGTGATCAGATTAGATAAATGAGAGATTTGATATATAATCATTAATGTCAATTTGCACTCAAAATTTAACTCGGAAAGCATCGGATAAAACATGAGCGCTAACCTGAACTGCTGAGACAGCGTGGCCCGGTATCATTGGAGTCATTCTATAAGATCAACCCATTTTCATTATATACTTTTAAACACAGTTTGATATATTGGTTTGCTTTAAGCAAAATTTAGACTAGCTCGATTAACCCTTTCCTGCACATAGTCACACAACATAACAAAGTGCATTGCGACGCAACAAAACAAATGAGTTGGTCACACGGCATGCGTTTGCACATGTTTTATCGTTTCACTGCTTGTCAGGTTTCGAGCAGCAGCTCCTAAATAACGTACCTGCTAACATACATGCCTGGCAAGCAAACGATCAATGTTCAATCCGTCCATGATGCTAAAGTTTGTTCAACATGCTAAATACACATTGATTAGTGCGGGAAAGGGTTAATCAAAATTTAAACCACCGCTAGATTAAGCAAAGTTTAGACTATCGGTGGTCAATCTTCCTGCATCATTTGATCGCTATAAGTAAAAATTTTTGATCTGTTTATCGGAATTATTTCGGCTTCATTTTTTCCCGTTTCGATCCGTGAAAACGTCAAAAATTACACGCCTTCGCCGCCCAACTTCATTCCCAAACTTGCTAGTCAGGAATTGTCCACAAACAGGCTAAATTTTTTGATATTGACGAGAAGAATTTTGATATCGATATATTGATATTCGATATATAAAAAACGTGAAGAATTTAGCGCCTTTTGGCACGCACCTACATTTTTGATAAACAACTGATCTAATTTACATTATCAGCAGCTGAGCATAATTTGAAATGCAAAAGAACGATGGTTCAAGAGGAAATTTGGCGTTGGCGTCAGCACTACATAAAAGTGCGCTGTTTGGAATATATGATTAACTTTAGAATCATTGCATAGTTACATCGTTACGTTTGTGCATCTAAATTTTAAATTTGTAACTTGTGTAATTTGAAACAAACATCATAATTTTGCAAATCTTGGATTGGTTCATGTAACGGTGTTCTCCATAACTTAGCATATATACTAAATCCTGGCCCCTTGAATCACTTGAAGAAATCGAAGCCTCTGTGCTTGATTAACAAGCTTTTATAGAATTTCTTTGAATCTTTGTATGTACACTTTGTGCAGTCAAGAAAGGCGCAAAGAAAAAATCATAAGGAGCCTCAGATTATTGCCAGGTGAGGGGTCTCGCATTTTCTAGAGATTTACTTCAGAATTTGTCATATTTCTAGGTTTGACATAGGCCAAATTCTTAAGCTTCGAAACTGTTTGGGAAGGGCATGGCCAGGTGGCCACCCTTGGATACACCAATGCACGTAGTGGACCATGCAAGGATGCACGTCTTTGGATCAAAGAGCTAGATGTTATCAAGCTAGACTCTTAGCATAATGTTTGCTACGAATCAATGTAAACGCAACCGCAGCTCAACATTTATACGATTTATTAGAAATGGATAAAGCTTAATAGATTAGTTGGTGTACGGTAGAAGGGTAAAACAAACGGCAAATTAGGATTTCTTGTTTGTACACCAATTAAACATGTAGCAACCTCAAATTTTTCGTTTATTTTCAACCAACTTTAAAATTTTAGCATATCTCCACCCCAGCATGTACACCTATTCTATAAAACCATTGCTAACACTCAAAAATAACTAACTTTGTTAAAATTTTGAAATTTCACTATTTAAAGTAATTTAAAACTTTGGAAGAATTGAACACAAGGACACGTCTCCATGATAGAATTTTGTGTCTGCGGCGTCTTGCATGATGAGAGAATTCTGATTTAGAATTTTTCTAATTTTTTTGCAAAATTGGGAGTCAGTGAGCCTCAGGTTCAGTTAAATGATTCTGCGTCTAGATAAAAATTGTTGATCCAGGAAAAATAGAACTAAAATAATATTAGTGTAATTTTAATTTTTACAGATGTAAACTGTTCCATCTATATAGGTATGATTGTAATCACACATGCATATACGATGTTTTGCTTGTCCCAAATTGTTATGGAAAAGAATAAGGGGTACCTTCATTTTCTGTTGGTGCATAACTTTCTTTTAAAATTGCTTTTCATTCGGGAAAACGATACCAGCTAAATTGCAATAACAGGCAGATGCAATGACAGTGCAATATTAAGAATTCGATAAGACAATACTTTTTAGATATATTTTATGAAATCATTGAATTTTATTTTAAGCATGTCAGCTATTTTCGGCATTTCAGAGAGGGCATGACCGAGCCTGCTCAGATTTTATTCGTGCTGGACCAGGCTTTGGACCTGCACTTGAAGATTTCGTGCCTGACCGGGCCTGAAAATTTAGGTTCATTCTCACCTCCACCATGCTGAACAAGTGCTTCAGTAGTGATGTGTGCTATATAGCTCTGAAGCATGACTAGCATATGAAATAAATAACACTTCCATTATTGGTACTTTCGGTAAATGGAAATTGGCAAATTCGAAATTAATGTCTAAAAAACCTAGGGACAGATATTTGGATAACCAGACGCGCTAGGAGACCATTGGATTACTTGTATTTACTATATTTTAATTTTACTTCTTTACATTACTGTAATTTTAAACAGCTGTACAGATGCACATAAAATTGGGATGAAGAGAAAAACGCATATGCCCTTTTAAGATTTTAGAACTTTCTGGTTCCACGTTTTCTTGAAATAATGAATGGCCTCAGGTGCGGTTGTCTAATTCAGCAAGCCACAAGATATCGAGATCGACTGACCATGGTAAAAGATCATATAATTGAGAGATGGTAAGTAGTATAGTACACACACGAACAACCTGTGACACTACCCTGGTTATCAATTTTCAGTTTTGAACATACACTAAACCATTATATTTTTAGAGTAATATTATTCTGAACATCACCAATAAAACTGCGGATGTATTCTTAAAAATTATAAAATACCTTAACAATTTTTGAATAGAAAAATTAAAGCTTTGAATAGATGGTGGTAACTACCAACATTTTGATCTGATTTTTTACTAATTAAGAAGAACGTCAAGGTAGAGGTATTATTCCATGTTACAGTATTACAGCATTACACAGAATTTGCTTGGCGGTGACCGAAATAATTCAATTTGTGGACAATGTAACTTTTAGTGGCGGATGTGAAATACGTGCTTGGTATATTAAGCCTAATTTTTAGCCTAAGCTAAGGTTTCAATATGACCCATATACTAATCCTAAGCCTAAGTCTGGGGCTGCCGCCCCTGAACCAATGCCCAAAGCTTTTCTTTTTACTAACGATATAACGTTCAGCCCCTAAAGGCGACATGGACCCAATTTTTAGTCTGAAATAATGTGTAAGCGCCACTGACGTTTCATTAATACTTAGAATATAATATAGGTATTTACGAACATTACCTAGTTTCAAATTTATCAAGCGATCAGATGATAACACTCGCCTAGGCCTGCTTAGTTTTGACAATTTCATTTGTTCTATTTCTGTTTTCGTCTCATCGGCTTAAGCTTCTTAAACAAAAAATTCATCCGATCATAAACCTGTTTTGATGATTGAAATAGATACAGTGCGGCTTTTGTATTTTTAAGCCACGGAATTTCCATAAATGCGTATTGATTATTCGGCTGCGGGCCCAGTCTTTTACGTCTGAATTTCTCAGATTTATTATAATCATTAACATAGCGTTTAATTATGATGTATTTTTCAGATTTGGCTTATCAGAATTTAAATGCTGTTTCCAAAAGCTTTAATATAAATGAAGACAAAAACAGCAGAGCTTTTTCAAAATATTGCAATAAATTCAAACCACCGACTACGCATTGTTGTAGCAACAGGAACCAGGTATCTTCTTGTCATCGATATCAATAAGCCATGTCAGTTATATATCGTTATGAATTTATAGTTTATATACAGTTCACGGTGAAATTTCCCAGGCATACAAGATTACAGAAGTTGCAACTAAGCCAAATTTCATCCCGACATTAAACTTTGCGCATTTCAAATGAAACAACATATCGCCAGCTGATGAAAATTGAAAATAGCTAATTTGTATTAACTATCCACTATTACGGTTCCATCACAAATTAACTGAAACGATTGTTTGCAAGCAAATTTATTATTCTCTTCGAATAGAAATTATGCGTAGGACCGAAAGCACTAGACTTTTACCAAAAAATTTGAATGATAATAGCCAGATTGTTGTGGTGGTTTGTTGAGCATAATACAGGTAATAGTAATTAAAATAACACTGACAACGTATTTATACTCAACTATTTACATTAAGATATACGTGCTCAAAGGAGAGATTGGAGATTACACCTTGAAGATCGAAACACCCCGCGGGGCCTCACCGATTATCGAAAACAGGTAGCCTGATCCCACCCCTCAGGCTCCGCACCATCTAACCCTCCTCCCCAAGCTGTGACAGCGCGCACGAAAGTTTGGCAAACATAAGCTAAAATTGATGGTAAATAAGCAAAAATCGGAGGAGAATGGACAAAAATCAGTTAAAATTGGCATAAACTGGGAGAAAATTTGCAAAAATCGACGAAAATTGACAAAAATTAAGAAAAATTTTGAATCCCCAACATTTTAGAAAACATATCCTCTGACGACCTCCCCCACGCCCCTGCCAACCGGTTGATAAATCCTCTGGAGAAGCCGAAGGACCACCGAAGCAAGCACCTGCTTTTCCTCCCTAAGACTTCAGACCGCGTGCGGGTATAATTCAAATATAGTAATACAGGGTCTTTTCTATCCCGTAATTGGTCTATCATATTTTAAAGATACATTGGGAATTTTAATACCAGTCTACTCAGGTCGACTGGACTATACCGGAAATATCAACTTTGGCCATACTCATAACAAATTTTTTTAGAATTTTGAGTTCTTTCTTGGTACCAGAATTTTTGAAATATTATATCGATTAATGTACAATTTTATACATTATTCGAACTTGAACTCTTGAATTCGAACTTTGGATCAATATTAGATGAATCTATTTATGGATCAGCTGAATTTATTTACGAAATAACGACTTAGGATTAAGTTAAAATTTAGGTTTAGCCTAAATTGAAGGTATTCACATTAATGGAAGTAACTTCATAACCCGTGGGCATATGTGGTTATTATTTAATTCATATGAGCCATTAGTTAATGATAGACATTAAACAATCGATCGCCCAGCACTAAATGCAATATAGTCTTGCTCTAGTCTAATTAGGAGCAGGATTCGTGTTTTAGCCGTTGTATTGTACGCCGTGCAAAACTTTTATACGCAAATCGATCAAATTTACGAAGAAAAACTGTAAAAGGGTTTACGGCTATAAAATCCGTATCGTAGTAAAAAAAAAGCTTCTGGGTAGCCATTTGCCGGAAGCTGCGAAGCACTTCATGCCACATATCAAAATAATCCGTAATTTCATATATCGCGATATATCCACTTGGGTCATGGAGGTTCTGATCTTACCTCCCTCCCCCACGTATTTAGCTGCCGGTTGTCAGGTTAAATTGCCGCCTCCTGTTTTGTCAATCAGCCGTCAAGTTTATTTTTTACATTTATACTATATATATCAAGTTTATAAACCACTTTTTAGATTAGCTTACGCCAGTGACGTCTATATAATGCCGGTGTCAAAAGAAACCTGGTTCCGTCTCTGCGTATCTAAAGTTTGCATAGTCATTAAGTCTGTTTACGCCAATGCATCATAATTAAAACTAAGTTAATGGCTAGGTAAACCTAATGCAAGAAATGCACATGTCAAGACTGAGGTCAAAAGGAAATTACCATGCATTATGGTCTGACCCGCATATGTTCCATATATAGACAACATGGATATTACAATATATTACACATAAATTTACTTATTTAGTTAAACACCGCTTTATATATATATAGGATGAGATAGGATAGGATTTATAAGGCGCTTTTTTTCGTTGAAGACGTTGGAAAAAAACGCTGTTAATTTTATATTAGTCTCGAGGAAATAGGTATGTTTTCATGTTTGAAACATTCAGAAGACAATTCATTTAACCGTAACTCCGTAAGTAGTGAGTTCCACATTGTCCCACAAATGTATATAAAGCTAACCAGCATTTCATCCAGTGCTAATGTGGAGCATTCGGAATCCAGCAAGACAGCCAATATTCGAAATCGTCAACATTTCTACTAAATAGCGGGGAGAGAAACCTGCAAGTGACGGATATACCAGTACCATCATCTTGTATTGAACGCATCGTTCAGTCGGTAGCCAATGTAACTGGCGCATGTGTTCACGACGTTGCGTGCATCTTGCTATTCGAGCCGCAGTATGGCGCAAACTTCGCAGTGGGACAAGTTAAATAGGACAAGTCGCCAATATTAAAGCTGAATACATTAATGTACGCTGTACCTCGAGTTAGAAACGTAGCAGAATATTCTGTACCGGCCCGCTCCACAGCAATAATTATCTGCCCCACCCTGTATCCCGCCTTGCCCCGTGTCTTATTAAGGAACTACGAATGGACTACAAACGCTGGTAAACCGAGCTGAGAAAATAGTACACACCTGAGTTTAAACGTTTTCTCAAAATTAATAAGCTGATTTTCACATTAAACTTATCGTGACTGCAATGAAATCTTTGTTAGAACTTCAAATTTACAAAAACATAACGAACTTGAACCGTTAACGAATTCCTTCTTGCCTCCCGCATTACTCGCGCGGAACATAAAATCGCAACTCCCCAAACCACTTACAACCCGCCGAGCAGTGAATTAGACCCGCGTAGCTTACCTCCAATTCTGTGTATAGCAATGTTGACACTGCAACATCCATATGATACACTTTATATTTAACAATCGTTCTATCAGTTTACACAGAATACCTTTATGGCCGAACATATGTATCTCATAAATGGAAGACATCTAAGAGGCGCTATTTTTTAGCCAATTTTAGCCTCCATTAAGGCTAAAAAAAGCTAAAACTGATGTGGCGGTCCGTGCATTCATATAGACTAAAATGAATGGGAGGGCTGTTCCGCTATCTAAAAATTGGGTATCACTACACCCATGTCCTCCGCATCTGCACCATTGTGTTTGTTTGTCCATGTGTTGCTCATATAATGTCACCGGCAATATAGATGCAGCTTCTATGAGTACAGACGAAAACCTTTGCTAGTACTACTTTATCCATATTCGACGAAGCTCCGGAACATTTTCGTAAAATATAACCAACTAATAACCACAGCGCTGTTGTATTTGTTTTTCAAAAACATATTTTAAAAATGTAGAAAACAGTATTCATCAAATAATAATGGCAGTTAATTCATCATTTCGTTGGCACTTTGCAAAAGGCCAAACCCCCCGGCGCAATTTTGTATAATGACTTTTGAATATGAAACTTAAAATGTTTCTTTAAGAACTATATATTTGTTGACGTACATAGATTTATCATTCGACTGTTTTAAAAATAAATAAGCTGGTGATGGTATGTATATATTATTCGTGTTTATATATGCATAATTACGTTTGTGTAAAATCAGGAACTTATTTAATAATAAATACATTTTCTAATTGAAATCTTACACTGCAGCAGGTTAACCGTGTCAATTTTGCTAAAAATGTTGTGTCACAAAATGTGCGCACAAGATCATAAGTGCCAAACGTGTTTGAAACGATAATTACTGTGCAGGGTTATTTTTATGTAACGTTCCTTTTCTTGGACACTTCAGAGAAATCGTATTAACTCCTCCACACTGATTTTTCAAACTCAGTATTAAAATTAAGTTCCGCATGTGGCGTCATATCGAAGGCCCCTATAATGTCTTTTGAACCTTTTACACGCATTACTAATGGCAAATCCACCAACTTTAGCATAATTTTACTGCTGTACGTTGGAAGCTGATTATCTACATTTATTTCTCAGCAAAACTTAGGTTCTTTTTAAAATCTAAAAATACTGAAAACGAACCAATTAGTCATTGTAAGCGCGCAGTTAATTTCTACTCAGCACGTGCTTTTTAATATGCTAACAATATTGTCTAAGGTACACGTTCGCGGTATAAATGCGGCCCTTTAGGCAGCTAATTCGGGCGAGGGTCGGTAATAACTTGCTTATCGCTGGAACCAGAGCCATTCGGGTTGGGACGTTCGGCCTCCGTTTATATATGGTGCTTGTACTCAATTTGCTACTGAGCCAAGGCACCTCCTTAATTGCAGCTTTTCGATGTTTCGGGCTCCGATTTGGTGTCTTATGCGAGAAACTATATTTTACGAACACACAATACTCAAGGTGGCGGTTATATTTTAGGCCATTTGGTATAATGTATATTTCGTTTTATTATCTCTACATTTCATATATTTTATCTATGCAGCACAGTGCTAGTGTCGTAAATGTGGATATAATAAAAATACTGTTTCATCTGTTTATAAAGTACTAAATATCGCCTATTTTTGGTGCGGTGTCGTGACATTGAGAGAATTAGAATCGTGCGACGGTATTGAAAAGAGTGAAAACATTGCCCGTTTACGAACTTATTTTCAAAAATATTCATTTTACATTGACTTTATTGTACACGGTTATAAAGTCATATCTTGATCGTTTAAGGGGTCCCGAACGCACAAAGTAATGAGCTTATTGGGAGTGCTATAAATTATCAGTAATACAGCATAATTTCTGGGACAGTTTATTGTGTAATAATAATAATAATGGTAAACACATATATAGCGCCTATTTCGGTAAACGTCAGACAGGCGCGTTTTATAAATAAGATCAATGTGTGAATAGATACGTTTCAGTCTGCTCGTGAATTGTAATCGTGTTAGGTTCAGATCCCCTTGGTCGTTAGGAATCCGACAAACGCCAATACAAAGAATTTGGCTAGCAGCTAGTCGGAACACGGATGGCAACTGAAGCATGCCTGTAAGCAGTGGCGGCGTCTCAGAAGAGAGAGCATTGAAAATGATAGTTAAAACTTTATACAGTACACGCTTTTCCAAGGATAACCAGTGCAGGTCATGTAATACTGGGGTGATATGATTACAGGTGCGATATAGATGTTGAAAAATAGGGGACCAAGAACGCTTTTTTGTCGAACATCACATGTGGTTCTTACAGCAAACGACGTTTTATCCCCAATTTTGGCGCAATAGGACCGACCATTTAGGTATGATTAAACCTTTCGATAGATGTGTTTGATACGCCAATGCTGGATAAATGACTGAGTAAAAGCTGGTGATCAATCAAGTCGAAACCTGAGGAGAGGTCCAACGATACAAGCAGTGTCGCTTTTTTTCTGGCCAAATTGTCTCGCATGCCGGAGCATATTTGAAGAAGAGCTGTCTCTGTCGAGAAACCTTTGCAATAACCCGACTGCTGGGGAGGAATAAGGTGGTTTGCCTCCAGCTGAGTATAGAGTTCATTAAATACGGCAGTTTCTATCAGCTTGGAAAGAAATTATAAATTAGAAATCGGTCGGAGGTTAGCAAAGTTATATGGATCTGCAGTTTTGTACTTAAGTATCGGTGTCACTGCGGCTAATTTATCTCGTGTTGGGAATACATGTTGAGTTAGCGAGGAATTGATAATATAAGTTAGTATAGGACAAAAATGATCATTGCATTGCTTTATGACGGCTGAAGGCACAGTGTCAGGTGTATTGCGTTTCGAGCTTTTTTGCAGCAATTAAATGATGTATACTTTCTTTAGTTACAGGTAATATTTCAAATTGGCCAGTTCTGATATTATTCACGATTTCGTTCTGGTGAAGGTGCGCCGTATGCTGGATATCATTTTACCAAAATAGCGAGCTATGTCATCAGACTTGTAGGGACGTAGTTGAGGTTTCTTATGACTCTGAACGATCGAGCTAATTACTTTCCATTTCTTCGAGTGTACGACACTGTCTAGTCTTTTACGCCAAAACCAATTAAGTTTATTTTAGCAGGATTCTCTGAAATATTTGCGTTGGTCGATGTACTTACCACGGTTTGCCTCATTCGGGATTCGACGCTACAATTTTTCGAGCCAGTAGTTGTAGTTGCTCTATTGTATGTCGTAGAACAAGATTTACGAGCAGTAATCATTGCCACATCTCGTTGCATTGCTAGGTATGTTTACTGTAAATTATAGGAGTTTAGTCGTACATCGGACAAATTCAGGTCGAAGTTATTTGGGCCACCGATTAGCTGTTCGTATGGGATAAGACAATGTTCTAGCCGACGTAAAAGTATGCCATACAATCTCGCGAGAACGGTCGGAACGCATGGTAGCACAGTTTGTTCATCCATTTTTACCTGTACGTAAGTTCAACACTAAGCTTCATTTACTAGCAGATAGCGGTCGACGAGTTTCGAAATGCAAATTTCTTTTTCCCCATTAATGTTCCTCTATTTAAGTTTTCGCATTGTTTCTGCATTCAAGTTTCTGTATACACGCTTGCACGCATTGAGCTTGTCGCGCTCTGATAACGCGAAACAAATTAAACATATGCCATTCGCGAGACATAGCGCGCCTAAAACTAGTTCGACCCGTTGCGCTGCTCCCTTCCCCCAAGCCGGTTCTCGATGTTGATTCGAAGCTTGTATTGACTGCATTGATACGTTTCATATTATTAATACGCTGGGTATTCATTAGCATTCGTAGTGGTGTGATAGCAGTCGGAATTTAACGTAATAGTTGACGTTGAATTAAATACGTATATGAACCACCAGGGTGGTTTTTCCTTTTAACAGGCGGCTTTACATCCAATTTAGATCCAAACATTGGTTTTGTTTGCCATATCACTAAACGGCTGGTTCGTTGTCTTTCTCAACATTTTTGTTCTCAGCATGGTCTGATCGAACCCACTTTAAGCACCACATTACGAGTGACGATTTTGATCCGTAGGAAGATGTGCCTCACGCTCATTATCTAGGGAGTAGGATTACACCTACAGCACGCGTATATGTTTGTGCTTTAGATCGCTCCTGCAATAGTTACGAATCAAAGCCTCGCCCGAGAATTAGTGCTTAGTTGTTTCTGACATTCTCTAAACGCGGCATCGAGGCATCCATAGTTTTATGAACTAACGTCTATCATTTCTACTATTCCTATTCTCTTGCTATAGCTAAGATAAACAATGTTGATGACTACAGCCTAATTTGCATAAAAGTGTGTCCGCTCTATATTCTGTTTTTGTTTCCTTTTATCCGATTATAGCTATCTGAAAATTTGATAAAAAGTATTTTAGAATGCTAGCTGCACCTTTCTGTTTTATCGAGATCTACGGCGGGTGTCGACCGATTAGGTCGTGATGGAATTCCGCACTATGACGGCAACTTTAGTGTTACTTGTTTCAACAGTGTTTACTATTGTTGGTTAGCGGCGATTACGAGTCACGCGCTTACCTGGATTTTATTCATTGCGAAATAGGGTGACAAATCTTTAGAGAAATCTTAGCAACCCTCTTGGATGCGAAGTGGTGCCGCAACTCTCTTGACGCCACTGGATTTTTCATATGTAAATCAGCTATTTTTGCTTTGAACATCTTGCATAAAACTACTTGCGGTAGTAATTCCTCAGGCCTCATCGAGAAAATCTCTCGCTTCGGCCTAGCCGCTCGCTAGATGAAGCTGGTAACCTCGCCTGTTAACTCGGCCAAATATGATCATTTGCCTCCGACCCAGCTGCCATACATACGCATATGGTCCCGCTTAACTGCTAACATGTCATACATGTTGCAACAGGTCAACAGTTTGAAGGGTTGGGTTCCTGACAAAATACCAAAGTATTAACAAACTGGTTACTTTCATTAAAAGCGCTGGATACTGCTGTCACCATGTTTCAGTGGCGACTCATGTAGTAGCTTATTTGTCGGTGAATCCTATGTAGGTGATCCATTTTACGCTTAGGGGACCTATCACTAGACTTCCTGTTTCGCAAGCTGGTCCCACCCGAACACTGGGATGCACGTGTGCTCGAACGCTGGCCCCGCTACAATTGTTTATACAGCTGATGTGAATTAAAAGCAAGCTAAAAATTAGTATTCCCTACAACCTATGTATATAATCTTGCTTAGGTTTTATCTCAACTCGAACTCTTTCAAATTTTGTTAATAGAACCGTGCATTCGGAGTGCGGTGTCACATGTATTATCAATGAAAACTTTAGCCAAATGTGAAATTTATTTTTTTACATATTTAAAATACGTAAAATATTTTCTAAAATGGAGGTAAAGTCGGCAAAAATGAATCCATGACGGGGAGGTTATCAACATTTTACCTTTCTGAAGCATCACCTGGTAGACCTCCCACAATGGGGATCTGTCTGCCTCTTTTGGGACGACTTCCCTCCTCCCCCACCGACCCTGGTTACCATCCCCCAGACCTCGGAGCGTCAGCATATATGATGTAGGGCAACACATCCTGCACAGATAATCCATAATAAGTGATATGCTTTATTCTAGCGATACGTCTAATTTAAATTACAAAACTAACCAACAAGTTAAGACAGTTTGGCAGCAATTTTTTAGAACCTTATGTGGCCGCCAGCGCTTATTCTACATACACAACTTTAGAATGCGAAGAAGCCCACCGAGTGGGGATTCAGAAATATTGGTACAACTACCGCATTGCGGTATGCCAGCTGATCTACGGCTAGGCGCTGGAAACTTCGTAGGGTCCAATCTGATTTGGTTAGTACCTAATCTGGAATAATTCATAAACGAATGACCCTATCCATATCAGAACGTCCATCGTAGTAGCAGACAAAAAATAATAAATTTTTGACCATTCAAAAAGAGAAGCGTGACTGGTATGTGTGGGAAACACTGGAACAGATGAACGCGGAAAATGTGCCACTGAATATATTGACGAACGTAGCCCGCGTAAGCAATGATTAAATTGATTATGACTGTATTACTAAGATATTTAAGAAAACTGATGGTCACTAGGCCGAGTAACTGATTCCACAGTCTTGAATTGCGAATCATGTCTGAAGTAGTAAAATGTAAAATCGCCAACTGGATGGTTGGGAAGGGGAAGTCTATACAAACAGCAAACAACGCAAAGTATAACCTGTCGGCTGAGTCAAACAACGAATTTCATTAATATTGTGCAATATAAGATGTTTGACACTAAATTTGCAAATCGATAGATGTCCGTACAGCTATGTCCAACATGTCACCATAGACAGTGTTTCTGGTGTATTTATATGCGCGAACAATAGCTTCTGCGATGCAACAGAAGAATAACATCACTTTTTCCAGCCAATACATGTGTAAATTAATTTGTTGGGCTCAGTTAACGTGATATGTCTGCCTGTATTCATGTGTTGTACTTTATCATACTGCATAACAAAGTTGTCATCAGCTGTGCCTTCTTATATGTTCAAATCAAAATTTAAAGAATTTTTAACGAAAAATGTCAACATCAAGACATGCAGTTACTGCTAACCAACAGCTTCAAGGGATAATCTCTATAAAAATCGAACTATATTCGTTTTTGGTTTTCCTTAAAATGTTTACCTTGACAAGTAAACTGTGTTACAATAGATGTAATGCATAGACTAGAATATGCCACAAGACAGACCTTTATAATTGGTTGAGGTCCAAAATGTAGTGGGCGGGCTCTTGCTGAATCATAATGAAGGGATATAGAGTTTTTCTTCCCTCAAACATGTAGAAACGCGTGTGTAAGGTTCGCGTCATATATGCTATAAGCCTAACATCTAACAGTAGGTAAACATATATATATATACGCTTACTAACATCCGACTACTTCACAGCGGCCGTGAAGCACGCTTCGCGATTTAATTTTTGATATATTTCTAATGGTGTTGTGAGAATAATTTTGTTACATGAACTATGATAGCTTTAATCTATTATACTGTTGTACCGTAACTTATAAATATTGTAGGTTTAATCTTTCCCCTAAACTAAGATTTGTTTGTGATATTGTTATGCACATTCAATCATTTGCAATAAATGCTATAAACGATTAATCGAGTATAACAACAGCTGCAAACTCTACGTCGTTTTGTTACATTGTATAAGCTACCGATCGTGTAGCTAAAATGGTACAAACACATTGTTTGTAACAATTGCTTTGGGCTGGAAATATTCTGTAGCCAAATTTACAGTCCCCCCGGCACTTTTGCATAACAAAATCTACGAACGGCGAATATTTTGTAACACGCTACAGACGACAATTGTTTGTATACCCTATTTTCGAGGCTGCGTACTCATTTTGTGAATACTGCAATATCTCACGTCGATACGGTATAAACTATGTTAACACACTTCCTTACCAAAAACAATTCTAACTCATCCAAGATATTTCAATCTAAACCAAGTTTTATGAGGCCGTCATTTTGTATATTATCGTTTGATAATATAACATCAATACGTTAGTGCACTCAAATTTGCTACAACTTCTGTTTGTTCTCACTAGTTATTTCGACATAAACTGATAAAACAGTCCATCTATTTTTTATCCGGCTCGGCTCTCGCGAACTATGTTAGGATAAAATATTTTAAGTGGTTTTTATTGCTGGCAAAACACTTTGGATATACGGTAGAAGACCAAGCATTTGGCCTGTTTTCGCATCATCATTGATTAGCACAGTCGTCTGCTAATAGAAGACGGTTCTATTGGTACCCAGGGGCTATGTTTATAGTCTACAGTTCCTAAATATTTTTTCGGCTTCGGAAATTAGAAATTTGATGGCTACTGGGTAATTTAACACCCACATTGTCTCTGTATATGCGCCTCTGAGGATTACAGATTAACATTCTAGACCATTAGATTTAGATTTAGATTTTAAATTAAAATTCGTTTATAGACCATCAATGTTTGGTAATACATTGAACCAGAACGCATTACTGTTGTTTTATCACGATAATAACTTTTGCTAGTCTGTCACTGATTTTTTGAAAATGCTTCAAATGACTTCTAGTTCAACCTAAATATTGAGCGTTCATTGAGTCAGATTTTCATTGCTTCTGGGATTAGCTAGAGCTAATTGCTGTTAAGATTACCTTAGAAATTCCCCGACATTAACGTGACAAAAAATTGGTTTCAACCCTGCAATTTCTGAACTCCAATTTGTACACGCCCGCTTACTATGTTATATTAGAGGTAAGGGTCAGAGTCACTAAACAGTTAGACAGTGATAAATGCTGTATTAACTAAGACCCATCATAAAATGTTCAATATCAGATAATATAAATTTCATCATTTTAACAAAATTTTGAAAAATTCAGTACATACCTTGTGTATAAAATATCCTCATTATATATTGCCCATTTCGCGAAATTTCTTTGTTCAGATTTAACTAACTCTCAGATTGAAAGTTTGTTATGGGAAAAACGAAAAATGAGCACTTGCAACAAACACAGTTTATACATTCACAGGTTTTTGAGTGTGCAGTATAACTATTTTTCCTTTGTTAAAAACCTCTTTCCAATATTATCGCTTTAGCCGCTTAGTCCATCTTGTCTTATGACTTGCTGAATTCCGCTATTGCTGCAAATTAGATCATTTGTTGTTTCAAGAAAACTGTGTAACAAGAAAAATTCAAAAATCTTTGTGCATGTTACTGAATAGCTCATGTAAGTAATATTAACTGACGTAATGCCAATTTTTCCGTGCACCAATGTTCTGCGGTGCAAAATAAACGTAATATGACCAAGCAAAATTCAAGTAAGTTTGCTAACTTAAATGGCATCAGCGCAGTGTCTAGTTGCTAAGCATCAAATTTTCCGACAACATGGTAAAACTTATTTTTTTTGTTTATCAGTTACGCATATCGTATGTAGACAAACAGTCTTTCATAGTATCAAATTTGGAGCACTGCATTGCATATATATCGATAATACTTCAAATTGTTTGAATTATCGACTTGACTGTGCTATAAATATTTTTAATTAAGGTTTTTGGCTTGGGCTTCGTCCAGTAAATTAAATTATATGAAACATGTTTGTAAACTGGAAACCTCAGGTGCACTGCAGTGCAAAATTTTAAGTCTCTAATTTTGTGTCGCATTGCGAGCCTTAAATTGCATTATTTCTCCCGATTGTTATTCTAGGATCACGGGGTTTTAGTTCCGTGTAGTCTTTGAGGATATTACTTTTCGGTGTCTGTCCATTACTGGATAGTTTTTCATATATGTATGTATTTGAACGGCATGTGTCTGCGTATATGATTATGGTAAATAAAAACATATATGCTACATATTCAAATTTCAGCTGATTTGGAAAGAGTCAATTGATTTATTTTGTTAGAAACTTGCAAAGATTTGTGCAAACGCAATTATTACATAGTTTACCGTTTAAATATGAGTCTAGCATCACTATGTGAATGCAAATAGACAACATGCCGAAACATTCGTAACACCATTGATCGGACTTCAGTATATAATACAAAAGTTGAGTAAAGGAATTTAGCTGTCTAAAATCATTTTTGCTGGTATCGATAAAACAGCCTTAATGAGGTTTTTAGGGCAGAAAAACTCCACTGCAATTTAACATGGTCGTGCTGACAACCGATTAAAATATATTAATTTGAAATGAAACATTACAGCAAAAACCATCGTCAAAACTATATTCTTGAACAAAGTCTGCACAACAAGCAGACAACACCACTAATCCGCCGTGTAAATTTTAATTGAACAATAATGTAATTTTGTATTAAATTAAGCAATAATTTTATCGATTATTAATACGATGAAGGCTATAATATTATAATATAATCAGTTATATGAACATACGGTGATTTAAGCATTATTAGCTTAAATATAATTATAAGTTATAAAAGACTTGTGGTGTGAGAAGCTTTAACAATGACGTGTACCTCAGTGAAATTTTAAAGTTAATCTCACATCGCATATCGGTCGCTGTTTTTGAAGAGCTATTCAACGGCAACGTTCGAAACTAAGAATTGTTAAACATGACTGGTGTATTAAGTATGTATTGATGGACATGAAATATGTTGTGCTTGCTTCTGTACCGGGTAACACCCAAAGAACGGTAATGTCTTGCCATGGCTTAACATGCAAATCTTGACGAAAACAGACAAGTGAATACAAAAAACTGACAAAAATGGCAATTACATACCGCTAGCTAGGTTATTAAACGAGCAATATATTTAAATCGGTTTTTTAACAAACTGTGTTTATATTAACTAAAATCAAGAATTCTGATCCTTCGAATATTGCAGTTAAAGGATAAGCATTTTCGGTTTACTACAATCACTTATGTCAATCAAAGAAACCAAACATGAATACGTTACGATTTCTAACAGCAATTGTGGCAAACTTGTTTACAACTTCATATATATTTTGAGATTATATATTTAGTGAATGTCACTCTTGTATAAACTAGTGTGAAATGTACGGCAAACTTGTGAAAAGGTATGATAATGGAATGATACCTTTAAATCTTACAACATTTCAGCATTTTATAACGGTAAATTTATTTTCATTTTGTTAGCTAACTTAATGTTATACGGTATTTTTATGACACGATAGAAATAAGCAATCACGGTACTAATTCATAACTCATCTATCAGTTTTAAGCCGTTCTATATGGAATTGTTTATTGTTGGTGCGTCATCCCTTAGATTGATTTTGAAATTCTATTTGCGTGCGCACTGTGCATCATTTAGAGAAAGATTATTTTTAGTTATTAGAAAGATTAGTTTTAGTTATCAAGCTACACAACATTACTGTATTTATAACCGAATTTGTATTAAGCATGCTTTCTTCTTGTTAATTTTATTATAAATACAACAATATTTTAGTATTACCTGATAGAGCAAAAAGATGGCAGTCGGGTTGGGGGAGTGTGAGTCGAGTAGGATTAAGGTGTCTGCTATTCGGGTTGAAGTAAGCGATGTAGCAAGGTATAGTAGTTTATTATGATAGGAAAATATCGGCTTCGAACACGTTCCCTAAATGGGCTAGATGAAGGCATCATGATAGTTTTGTTGATAGTTTTAGTTTCTTGTATGCCAGTGACACGATGGTATTCCGAGTATGTCCTAGATTTCCACATCGGTGTGGGGTGCGATTCAGGCACAAGAATTAATTACACAGATGCATTGCAGATAATATACAATTGCTAAAAGTATGGCTACATATATCAAAGTTTGCGGACGCAGCATGCAACCTGTGCCTATTTTCTAGACTTTAACTCTGCTAGGCTGCTGTAATGTTTTTGTGCCTATTGATATTTGGAGTTTCATGTTGATAGGTTTAGATCGAAATTTTGAGTTATATGTGATTTGATATTACTTCGTCCACTTAGGCAGAAGTTCGAGCTTTTCAAGCCGTTCAAACTTCGATTGATATTACTTCGTCCACTTAGGCAGAAGTTCGAGCTTTTCAAGCCGTTAAAACTTCGATTGATATTACTTCGTCTACTTAGGCAGAAGTTCGAGCTTTTCAAGCCGTTCAAACTTCGATTGATATTACTTCGTCCACTTAGGCAGAAGTTCGAGCTTTTCAAGCCGTTCAAACTTCGATTGATATTACTTCGTCCACTTAGGCAGAAGTTCGAGCTTTTCAAGCCGTTCAAACTTCGATTGATGTTACTTCGTCCACTTAGGCAGAAGTTCGAGCTTTTCAAGCCGTTCAAACTTCGATTGATATTACTTCGTCCACTTAGGCAGAAGTTCGAGCTTTTCAAGCCGTTAAAACTTCGATTGATATTACTTCGGCTACTTAGGCAGAAGTTCGAGCTTTTCAAGCCGTTCAAACTTCGATTGATATTACTTCGTCCACTTAGGCAGAAGTTCGAGCTTTTCAAGCCGTTCAAACTTCGATTGATATTACTTCGTCCACTTAGGCAGAAGTTCGAGCTTTTCAAGCCGTTCAAACTTCGATTGATATTACTTCGTCCACTTAGGCAGAAGTTCGAGGTTTTCAAGCCGTTCAAACTTCGATTGATATTACTTCGTCCACTTAGGCAGAAGTTCGAGCTTTTCAAGCCGTTAAAACTTCGATTGATATTACTTCGTCTACTTAGGCAGAAGTTCGAGCTTTTCAAGCCGTTCAAACTTCGATTGATATTACTTCGGCCACTTAAGCAGAAGTTCGATCTTTTCAAGCCGTTAAAATTTTGACCAAATCAAAGCCTAAATGTCTCAGATCATGCTTTGCTCAAATATATATATTTATAAAGCATTATGTTAGCTCTAATGCAGTTTGGTAATGGATAATTATTTAAGATAAATACATATACTCAAAACAATTTTGTGGTGCAATATTATACTCACAATAAAGCAAACATGAAATGTTTTTGAAATCGACATTCTTTTTCTTTGCAGTAAATGTTACTGGTTCTTAAAAAATCATTAAAGTATGGAAAATTAAACCATTTCGCCATTACACGCACGCAGTTGCCTTCTACTCAACATATATCTTTAATACACTGGTGATGTTTATGTAGCTGCCATGAAAAAACGGTGTATGTTCGCTCTTACCAAAAACCTGACTGACAGAAAACTGTATGAAAAGCGACGTTGTAACTTCGAATGTTTTGGTAGATCCTAAAATAGAATATATTGTTAATGGATTGACAATGGGTTTTTCAAATAAAGGATTTTGAAACTGTTATCCACAGTATCTTCCGAAAGTGCGACTTTCTGTCACGTACCTATAATTTGCGATACGACTGGAGTTGGCGCCTCTGCAATTCAACGGATATAATCTGAGCTAAGTCAAGCGTATCAAGTTGACTAGAATTGACGATGCATCTTTGAAATTCAAGAAGCAAGCATCGAGAAGTTCGCGGTTCTCAGAAATGTAGCGTGGAAGTGCCGTGTAAGAAATTTGGTGGCAGGTTAAACATGTGTTGGTACCGTTAAATACCAACACATGTGCAGAATCGAAGCCCATTATGTCTTTAACAGAAACGATGACCTTTTTTCGTCTATGTTAAAGCTGTGAAATAATTCTTCCGTATTTTGAAATTTAGACAATCTAGCCAATTCTTACAGCATAAAATTTTACTGATATTTTTCAAAGTCGTGATGCATTCTGCGTTTAAATGTGTTACCACATTTATAACATAATAGTTTTCCATTTCTGAGCATGTCAGCTTCCTGAAGTTTGACGAAGTATTGTCAGGTTAGCTTGGCTAATTGTGTCGGGTCGGACCGGCATAAACTGACTCAACTGCCATCTTTTATAGACCATTGACGTGGCGAAACTACGTTTATATTTTCAGCATTACGAAACTTCACTTGTATATAAATATATGTATTCAATGCAAGCTGTGTTCTGCACATTTCGGTTCACAACATAAGATTTGATGCGGTCCTAAGAAAAGGAATTGTATAGTGTAATCAGCTATGCCGTTCGGATTCAAATGTATTATGAATGTTATATAGAGCCGTCACAGTGTATCATTATCATCATTGACAAAACTACATGTTATGCCAAAAAATTCTACAACTCTTCCCGAGTTCATCCGAATATTCGCCGTCTGAGGACTGATATCAACAGAATCTAGCCATTGTGCTCCTGTACTCTCAAGACAATTTAAGTTTAAATTAAACCCGCCGAGGCAGAATGGTTCTTGGTTAGCTGTCGCTTAGTAACTGGTGCATTTTTAAGAAACTAGATGAGAAAAGGCTCTGGAATATATCACAATCGATAATGTAATGCCACCCTGACTTACTTCAGTAAAACACAAAAGCGTCTCATTAAGCGCGGAATGTGATTTATATAATATAGCTTTCGAACAAATACCTTCTTTTATTTCAAATTGAAAATACATTCAAACATAACATGAGTGGGTTAGAAGTTAAATATTGACTTAAAATACTGGTTTTATAAAAAGGCCTGTCGAGATTTTGATGCAAATGCATTATCAAGTGAATTTGATTTCAGCTGTCATTTACTAATTTGATGAAAATTTGTAAGAAAATCAAACGCACTGCCACCTATCAATGATGCTGCGTCGAACAGCACTGATCATAAAGAAATGTTCATTGAAATTGTGTTATCATACATGGACCAAGGTCAGGCCTTCGGCCTACCTTCTATGGGTGGTAGGGGCGATCAGCGAGGAGGCTGGGCGCCCTCGGCGCCACAAAACCACGTATTAGTTTGCCGTCTACAGTGCCTGCAGGGGCATAAGACCACCAATCGGAAGGTGGGGGTGGGGCTAGCCGGACCCTCATGGCACGGGGAGTGGGGCTTGGAGCCTCAGTGGGTAAAACCCCTATTCCCCTATGAGCGAGTATGGTTATGATTACGTTATATCTACCGGCGTCAATTGCTATATATTTTTCCAAAATATTTATTTTGTGACCGTATATTTTAAATATTAATGCGCAACTAAACTTAAGGTGCCTCCCTCCGACCATCCTGGATTTCGCATCGGCCTTAAGTTTAGATTGCGCATAATCGTTATTTACTGTTGACATAACAAGATGATTAATTTACTTTAGAAGTTGTATTTCCGATATCTGCCTACACAAACATCAAACGAGTTTATTTTGTGCAAAACTAACTAATTGATTCAATACTAGGTTGCCTCAAGCAATGACGATCATGACAGCAGGTTATTTTGTAAAAAGCTTGTTGACATTTACATAAATTTTGCTACAATATTAACAAATTTGCGTCGGTTTCATAGCTGGAAAACAGAGAAGTTTATTTTATAATTTGATTATATATCTAGTGATACAAATTGTTGCATGTGTGACAAACTCCCGCATACTGTAAAACGTTGTTTAATATATTGTGGAATACTCACAGCTAAGAATTTGTTGAATCTGTCAAAGCTAGGTTTATTATGTCCAAGTATGTATCTAAATATCTCTCGATTAACCCTTTAGTTCATAACTTAAATTTCACTAGTGCAACCGCGGTTTGCTCAATATTTGGTGCGAAATAGCATGAACTTTGAATGAACAATGAAATAACATTATTAGTAGTTACTTACATCGGAAGCGACAAAATTATTTAGATTTTGAATTGAAATGTTGTCCAAATATTAATGTCTACGTTCAAATTGTCTGTCAAAATTTTGAAACAATTTTTGCTCTGCCGATGATTATATAAGTATAGGCATTGTTTATTTTATATGTAAGTGCATAGCAAATCTGACTAAGTGATCAACTTAGCTTCACCTAATAGCTATCAAAGACAGATTGTCGTGCCCTAATTCAGTATGCAAAGCTATTAAAAAATTTCCAAATGAAGCGGTTATTGACATATTTTTTCGAAAGAACATGGTCCAACGTGCGTAAATTGCGATGTTTAAATTTAGAACGCTGTTACAAGCATAATGCAACATAACCGGACAAAATGTGCCGGTGAAATCGTTTAAATTTACCAAAAATATAGATTTATCATCGATTTTCAAGCGCATATTGCACCATGCGTTGCCATTTTTGCGTAGTCTTGTTTTCGACTCTCGTGGGTTGACCTAATCATTCTTTGACATTTTTAGACTAAAGGAAAAAGAGACAGTTTTAGTTCAAATATCAACTTATTTTACACAGTAAACAAAGTATAAAGAACATATTTGAAACAGTCACACGAGGACGTGGGAATACAGACAAAAATATAATCTTGCAGAAAAGTTCTACATTTAAATAATGTTTAGAACGTCGTGTGTTTTATTGCGTTTCTGACCGCATCTTCAGACACAGATTAGTAATGTATGTTGTTTACTTTATTGGTCTACCTTGTATTATTGGTGTACAAAGGCATAATGCTGTCCAGGTACTTATATGCTGCACTATGAAAGGTTGGCCCTTCGCAAAATTAATTTGTATATACGTGGGTTTGAAAGTTATCATCAGCATGTGGTCAATGGTTATAATACCTTTCTCTAAGTTCAGGAGGAACGTTGCTCGATACGAAAACTTAGGCTTGTTCAGCCTTTGTGGAGAACGGAAAACTATCACGGTTTCCGAAACCCAATTTTTACAGCTGTTGGGCAGAATTGTGTTAATTTTATTTCTTACTCTTATCCCTGCTGAGTCTAGAAATATAACCATTGGTTTTACAAGCTTTTGTGATGTATATACTATGAGAGCCTATATTGATGTGAAAAATAGTGTGTGCATTTGTAATATACCTGAATAACAAAAACATATGACCGACATAGAACGAATTGTTCTTATGCCGTCCACGAGTTCACTGCTACTACAATCTTCCAAAAATCTTCATATAATATTGTGCAGTAAAAATAGGCACAGATCCCGGTGGCTATGGCGGAGTTGCTTCTCCCTAAATTACACAACCAAGGGTACAGAACCCTCTTTGTAGGTGCCCTAGGGTTAAAACTTCTGGTAAAATATTATCAATTTTTGTTTATTAACTTTCCAATATATATTGTGAGGGAGCGAGTTTGTGACAAAAACTCTCCCCTCCCAACCACCACGTTTAACAACTCTCAACGAACCAGGCTAACATTGAGCGTCAAAAGAGGGCGTTACAAGGATTTGAAACCGAGCCTTCGTATCTAAGGCGATATCACACTCCTATTGATTGGCACGTATTCTCAATACATTGTGTACCCTTGCTCTGTGTCGTCACATTTACAATGGTATATGCATGAAATTTGGCCCTTGGAACATCTGGTTTGCAATAGTTAGGGGCCCTACAAGATCTTTTCTGGCATGTGTTCCATTCCTCTGTTTTATTGCAAAAAAACACACCTGGGATTATTCTCGTTGTAGTATAGTCGTGCGACATTGCAATCTCGTTATCGTTATACTGCGAGTCCTGCTTATCTATTGTTTGTTATAATGCCGGTACTGGCGCTGTTATCATGCTGTTTTGTTATTGTTTGCTTGTTTTCGAATCTATACTATTTATTTCCTGTTTGTCTGATAAGTGAAGCTAACTGCGGACCAACGCCGCCTCTAGTTATCACTTTGTTGACCATTAATATGGGTTTACCTCGTGCAAATTAAAAGTTATCTGTTTTAAGCGGAACATCAAGTAGCTTATCAGTAGCTGTGAATTTTACGCTAACAACCTCTCAAAAGGCCATAAATTTTTACGAAAACCATCCACAACTATAAGTACTAAAGATTAGAGCATCCGTTTATTTATGTATTTATGATTGGACTTATCTTTTGTTACATAAATATTTGTACTTCCTGTTCGTATTATCTTTGTGATTACCGATAAGCTTGGTTGTGCGAGTATAAAAAGGACATACTCATCGAGCGAGGGCTCAGTGCGGTTTCAGGTTCCTTAGAGTCCAACTGCTTTCGTTTTCACTGTTCAGTTTTGTCTTTTCGCTGTTTCTTCTACAGACAACGTGACGGTTTGCTACCATACTGAGAACAACGTGTACTGCTGTAAGCACTTTGGAGTGTAGCTTGTTTGAATTTATGCTTCTCGTTAGCAACGGGCAAGCGATAGTTCAGTCGATCTGCCGTTTTTTTGATCTAACAGAACCAGGCCGTACTGAGCCCGGCCCTGTGTCCAGCGCGGACATAGGACCGTGCGGGCGTTTCGTCATTATGTTTCAATATTTTCTGGGCGTCTGGTTCAGCGTGCGAAACTGTCTTTACTATGGTGAGTCGTATTACGAGTAAGCGTTCTTATTTTTCACTTATAGTTTATGATCTCACGTTTTGGCTGCGATTGGCAAATTCTATATCATGCAAAAGTGCGTCTGCTCCGCGTAGCATCGGTCAGAGACTTGCAACAATGCACCCAACAGCACATGGCAACATTCATACTTCTATGTGACACGATTGTCGAAATAGCACATAACTTTAGCGCCTGAGGAGCCAAGAAAGAGGCCGTGAACCGCCACGACAAAACATGCAAGAATCTAATCTTTCGATAGCTGGTATAGGACCTAGCACGTTTTCGAAGTCAATATTCAATCACTGGCGTTGCCCCGTTATCTTTATAAACTAATTGGCGGGCGATAAAATACTTCCAAATCATGCCATCTCGCTAGTTGTAACATTATTTTCGTAAATTGTACCTAGTTTTGTCATGCTTTTGTTGCATTTATGTTGATTATTTCGTTCTTGTCATGCTTTAGTAATCCATTGGGGTATTTTGTTGATTGTACCCACTAGTCTGTGTGTTATGCTATCGAGACAATAAACTGTGTAGTTCTATTCTTACTTTAAATTCCACGTCGAGTAAAAACAAACAAAACCAACGAAAATTTCCATCCCGACTAGATTTAGTAGATCAATGCTAAAACTTTAGGTTCTGCCAGGACGGATGAATGGTAGGACGTGGCTTTATCGTTGTGTACATCACCGTGCTGCAGTATAGTGAAGGGGTCGGCCACCGTGGCGCCGTCGTCGGGCAAGGTCCTGGCGTAGTCGAAATTCCAAATCCCTCGTGCTAACTAAAACTACCCATGATGACGACCGGTTTTTTCTGCAGCGTACGGTGGACTACGACTACAATATACAATGAAGGACGGTGTTGGAACCAGGTCCAACTGCTATCAATGGTTAAGTGGGCTTGCTGGCCTGATAGCTCGGACACGAGGTGTATAAGGGTGACCCATTTCCTCTTATTTGAGTTAACGGGCCACCACACCTGGGGGGACCTCTGTCTTACCACTAGGCACGTAGGCCGTATTCGCGCGGGAGCTCTACCCTGAACACTAGAGCTAGAGGAGGGCGATCTCTTTTGTACTGAGCTCTCATCCGCCTTTAGTCCCGTACCAAGGAAAGGGGGATATCTCGGGAACTACGTTGGGGAAGGCTCCTGCAATAGAGATCGGGCACTCCGCGCACCCCGCTACAATATTTTACCCTTCTCTATTATATAAATTATTTGTTTCTCGCTGTTGAATTCAACATTATCCCTTTTTTACTATGACACGCATTCAAAGTAATTTTTATAGCATGTTGATTATAGAATCCCGATTTCAAATACCTCAAAGTGCGCTACTGATAGCAAGCAAATATTTTTGCTGTTTGGAAACTAACAACATCATATATATTTAAAATGTCATCAATTCTTGGTTCTCATAGCTTCCTACCGGTTTATACATTTTATATGTGAATATAAACCCGTGTGTAGCACTAATTTCCAGTTCCCAGTCCAACCCCTTCTTATATATATGTTTGAATTAGTAAAACATTGATGCGGAATCAAAACAAAGAGTGCGAGGAACATTTCGAAAAAACCTGTACACGTTGTAATGTATGATGCGACAGATATATGTAATAAATCTGACACGGACGCGTCACAAAGAAGTGCAATTGAGTAAATGTAAAGTCTCGCATGCACCACAATATGCTGAATAAGTTAAGATATTGGATATTGTATTGACAACATTCTATGCATACATAGTTATCAGCACCGTTCCAGGCTTTTTATTTTGTATGTAATCACTCACAGAATAGGAAACAAAATATTGGTGCGTGACCAGAATCTGAGCGACACGAGACCTATGAAGTCTTAGTAGAGACACAGTTTTTCCACTTCAAAATAAAACATCAGGGTCTGCATTTTTGTTTGTCGTACACAGACATTCGAAATTCTACCAGTTGGTGTTGTTTGTGCTTGTCGATCAATTGTGTCACGATATTACCATGGCTCCAATCCGGAAATCCATATCTTTTAAATGTGTAGTAGAAAAAACTAGTTTAATGGAAGTTATTAATTAAATTAACTTGGTCGCAACTCGTTTGCTAACCAAAAGAAGGTTTGTCTTGTGTTTTCTTCGTTACACTACGCCAGTTTTTTTGGCGCAGTCAATACTACCGACAGCACAACGAAATTGTTTAGTTGTTCCGTGAGCGTTGAGGGCTAAATTAGGTTTGGTTTGTCGAAGACCTTAGGAAAGTTCAATCCTCCACTGGGATTCGACGATTGGTCATATTGCCAATAAAGTTAACTGTAACACAGTTGACAATCGAAATAAATGCAATTATTACAGCATTTTGTGCTACTTATTACTAAACATCGCAATTCATTTCTTAAAATTCAAACAAAGAAAATGTCGCCATGAGTTTTACATTATTTTAAGATTAAATACACAGTTTTGCCAAAATATTCACACACGTGCCTATATAATTCGACGTATACATTAATCTTTTAATCGTTAAGTGTATAATCCACGAGATTGCTAAGGCTAACAGTGCACATTGCGAAATGCAGTATTAACTAAGTTTGTCGTATGATGTGCGTTTGTACGTGCTGTTTGCTCGCCTTCAATAATTTTTGAACAACCAAGAAACAGTATTTCTAAATAACGCTACAATAGTTTGCGCGTACCCCTCGTAATCCTTTTATAGGGTCCCATTTTTAGCGCTTCCTGGCTTGATTTGCTAAAATATAGATCAATATAGAAATTCGACATAGTGTTAGATTTCCATATAATAGTTATAATAGAATTAGAAGAACTATTAACTGTAACATTAAAGTTTGCGATACCAAAGTATGTTTCTGTGTATATTTCAAAATCTAAATTATACCGTGATTCGTTGGTGGCTTAAGGTCCAAAACCCTTTACCTGATGAATTCTCGGTGAGTAGTGGGTGGCAGGTCCTTGGGGGTTGGGATAGGCTGGTAGGAATATTAGAAATCTGCAAGAACTCAAATTATTTCCCAATTTTACTATAATTTTCCCAATTTTCCAAATTTGTTTCTAATTATTTTGACAATTTCACCCACGATTTTATGAGCGCCTCTGGCGTGGGACGGGGTGTAGTGGTCGGAGGGCCTTTAGGAGGGGTGTATTTGCCTTGACGGTGGTTTTCGCGGTGGGTGTATCTTACCACTGTCCGCAGCCATGATTTATATATGTCTCCACCAGTTCATATGATGGAAAACGGAAATTTTATATTGAAATCACGACAATTTGTAGTTTCTAGCTATACCTTGGCTTATATATTGCTTCGGTGTAGTACTAATGATCAGCAAAGGGTAATACGTCGGCGAAAAGCTCACCTACTAACATAACATAGAAGAACAGCGATCGCTCTTTAAAATTGTTCATAGTTCAGTCCTTAACACCTATTGTATTATCGCATCTGATTGTCTTTCACACGATGTAGCATCGCACAAAATTTAGGAGCGCATTTGGTTGTGGAAAGATTTGACAATGGAACTGTTCGAGCGAAGCATCTGGCTAAATGTTCTTCAAAGTAACATATATACTAATTAATAATTAAATTAGCACAAGGGCTTATTTTAAAATTATTAAAATACAACTTTACCTCAGCTTGTGCTATTATATGGCTTCTCTACGTTCTTTATTATCCAATACAGCCTCGACTAGCTCCTTGGAACTTAATTAAATTGTTTTAGCAGGTACTTTATCTCGGCTGCTGTGTGTGCATCATTCGCGGTATATCATTGTAATTCCTGGAATACTTTACTTTCATTTTTGAAATTAAAGTTAGCAGATAGTGAATTGTTAAAAATTTGCAGAAATTTCGTTTTTTGCAGCAATTAATCAGGACAACGATATTTGGAAGCCAAACTATTCTTGTTTTTATGTGAGACAATAGTAGAATAACTGAAACCGTGAAAAACGCGGAGCCATGTTCCTGTGCAATCGTTTTCAGCCTCTATGAGATTCCCTTGAAAGCCAGGCGCAACTACTATATATGTAAAAGCAGTCATTATTACGATTCTTGACTTTTAGAGCGAGAAGGCCCGCGGTACAGGTGTATCCAGGATTTTTAATTTGCAATACTTTTGTCAATAGGTGTCATCTAACAGCAAACATGTATTGCCCTATCAGCCAATTGTAATTTCGTGCTCAGTGAAAATCCAACCTAGGACTGTAAAGTTTTCGTTACATTCAGCCGTCGGCGATTCATGAGAATGGTTTAACTAAGTGCCATATTTCTTGGGTTTTCATATAAGTGCCTAGTTACTACAAGTAATTTATATTTTGTAATCCTAATCGTTGCCACCAGCGTCAGTTAAAAAAGAATTGTCTAAAAAGATGAGCTTCTTTCGAGTATATTATGTTTTCATTGTGTCGCCCTTAGTCCTTGGCGGTATATCTGCAAAGTCATGTCAAATCTTCCATATCAAGTTGCTTATTACTGCAGTTTTACAATTTTTACCGTCTCAATTGTTATAGGGCACATGCTTGTTTATTTAAGCTTAAATTTCATCTAGTTACTTTTCTAGCATAGAAATATAAATAAGTTGATATTCGATAACGATGGGTTTTTAACACAACGCAATGATAAAAAAATTTTTTCACAAAAAATAAACGAAAATATAACTACTGTAAAAAATATCTCTAATTATGAATGCACCAATTAATTTTTTAATGTAAAAATACACGTCTAAGATTATCGTTGTGTTATATGGCATTTATTGCCACATTTTAGCGACTAGGAATTTTACACGGTTTCTACTTTAATATGTAAGCAAAATGTGTGTTTTCTACTACCCACCACACAAAAATTAATTATTGACATTTAGCAGAGAAATCATAGGGTTAAATTTACGGAAAATTCCGCAAAAATGGGGAAAAAATTTAGCAAAAACTGAAGAAATATAACAAAAACAAGAGGAAATTTTAACAAAACTAGAGAAGAAATTAGTTCTTAAATATTAAAAAACTTTATCCTACTCGCTCACCCGTCCTCCCTTCTCCGTAACTTCTTCCTTGTGCCCTGCCTGCACCGACAGACCTTTGACACTTATTTGTGTATGTAATTATGTAATTAAATCAAACGCTAAAACATTCTCCACAGTTGCGACAAAAAAGACATCGTTCTTTTTGTTGTTGGTATGGACTCAGAATCAGAATGCTTTCGTTGAAACAAATCTAGTTCGCCGTGTAAATGTATAGCATATGGCTATAGGCAGATTTATGATAGCAGTTTTGTACTGTTTATTGGTACTGGACTCAAGCGTAGCAAACACAGAAAATAATGCACCTATAACGTTGCGATTTCACATTTTCAATAAAATATTATACGCACATGTTTGCTACTTATTACATGCTTGTTAGCGTGTACTAATATTGCTTAAATACAGTCAATTAATAGAGCATTGAGGACTGTGATCCGTTTACAGAAATAAATTCTTTTATACTTTTTGAGTGTAATTTATTTTGTAAACACTACTGGTAATACAATTTGGCATGCTAAAATACACTGACAAAGACAGCAATACACTGAGCATTCTACAATTTTGTTAACGCAATACAGAAATGCTAAATCTATCGCTTTAAAGCTGGACTTGTACGAATATTTATATTTAAACTGGGACAGCGGTAAGTTGTTAAAATCATATGGAAAACATGTTTCAAATTCAACGGCTGAATCTTCATTAATTAGCGAATATAATTACCTTATATAAATCAAATATTAATTAAATACTATTACGCAGGTGGGCGATTTTACAAAGAAGAGTTTAAAGAATACATAAAATTTACATTTATATCTTTGCTTTAATTAAAAACTCTATTAGTACCGCTTATTTAAATATTAAAAATCCCACTAGCCGGCTTGTTATAAGATCTATCAAATGTCATATATTCAAGAACAAATAAGATGCTAAAAACAATGAAAAAGGCTTTGCAATATTTTATTACAAACAAGGGCTTGATTAATTATGATTCCAACAAATAAGCCATATTTGCAGTTTCTTATTACAAGGACATTATAACAAAGTAGATCTGCATTTGTTGGCAAATGACAATGTAATGTTTTCTTATTGCCATGTAATGTTTTTATTGCCATACATGCTCCGAGGTCTTGCGGTCGAGGAAGCCGGGCTCGGCGAGAAAGGGGTCACGTAGGGTTGCGGCAGGCGAGGCTCCCTTGGGGGAAGGTTCTACGGGCGGTGCTGAAAAAAGTGGACGACCGCCTTCACCTTTGTCAAATTTATTCCTTGTCTGACAAGTTTCACCCTATTTTGCCAAATACTGCTCAGACTTCACGCGCGCGGCGGAGGATGGGGAAGGCGCGGTACACTAGTGCTAGTTGGGCCGTATTTTCAATCCAGGGTATATACCTGCGCCCAGAGGTCCAAGGCCCAACCTCTTTAGGGAGCGTGGGAGTAGGAGGGATTCGAAGCGTCTGTGGGGGAGAGATCCGAGGTCTCGTGGATGGGGTCTGTTTCAGCACGCATGGTTATTTACATGTATATTTAAATCGGTTATATTGCTATCACTGCCATCAATGACTTAAACGACAGTAGTTTACAGCGCCATACTTTTCTCGACATTACACTCACAATTCTATTCTATAGAGTTGTTGACATCAGAGTTTAAGCTGCGGATGTAACTCTATTTATATCTTTATATTCAGATGTTTAACTAAAAATTTGGACCCCGAAATGTGAACAGAAGTTTTTGTTTTTTCTTTTTTCATTATTAATGTGGACGTTTGAAAATCATATTGATTGACTTACTTCGTTGTCAAAGGTATAAAACGACATCTGTGTAAACTATGAATATTGCTTAAACATTATCCTAAACGAAAATACAAACAAAAATTACTGGAAAAATCTGCACAGATTTTGAAAAGACTCGGACTTTAAGCTCCAACTTCCAGATAGAAAAGCTGAAAGCGGGACCATGTCAGGCTGAAACACCCCTTGCGATTATTTATTTGATGAACTATATATAACAACTAATCTGCCTAGACGATTTCTCGTAAATAATACATGTCTATACATGTCCATACATTGTAATTTTACTCTTGCATGTGCGTATTATCCTACTCAAATTTAAAAATAAGACCTCGCTATGTTTTTGATCGTCTTTCAAAAAAGCTGCGCGAATTTTGTCCAATTTTTAAAATGGTTCGAATCCGTGCAAATTTGTCCGAATTTTAGAAATTGATTAAATTTTTGCTAATTTTATACAATTTAATAATTAGTTTAATGTTATCCAATGTTTAACAATGGTTTTGAATCTGTGAAATTTTTGCACAATTACAAAAAATAATTTAAATGCATTCAACTTTTCCAAATTTTAAAAGTTGATTAAACCATTGCAGTTTTTATTCAATTTATAAAATAGTTTGTGTACAAATTTTATACAATTCAAAAATAGTTTTAAATCTATCAAAATTTATCCAATTAAAAATAATTTAAATATATATAAAATCATATTTGGTTGGATACTTTTGAGTATTAGTTAAGTGAAGGTCTCTGGCTAAATGCTGGGTTGAGAATTTTTACCTAGTTTAGCCTTAGAATTTACAAAAAATGACAAGGTTGATCGGTCCATGTATATGGTGTAAAATCTAACTCAGTTCACCGTTTAAAGCTGGCCTCAAACTAAACTTTGCTAAAACGATATAGCTGTAAGGTGGGCAAGGTGACTTCATATTATTTCTCCAATGATTCTTGCGTCAGCGCGTCTTGTCATTCTAATTACCTCATAAAATTTCATTACAAACAAGCCTTTTAAACTGTTTAGATTTAGACGAAAATAGATTGAGAGACCAAAAACATCCGAAATCTGTTACTTTTTTCTGGAATTCTCATAAACGACGCACACACTGTCATTAGACCGTCTGAATTTAATATTTGACTACAACCAAATGTACATTTTCTTCATTTTCAGTCGATGTTTCAATCAGTCAATCAAAGTTTATCAACCAAATGCATACTGCTAACATGGCAGCCAGCGTAACAGGTGTTAAGGCCAGCGGAAACGGCTAATTCGCATATAAATTTCGTCTCGTTTCCATGTTTGTATTCCATTATGTTTGACACGTTAAAAATTAGTGCAAGATAAAGTCATAAATTATATTTTTTGTATTAACACAAACCTTGATAAAATTACAATTTTATATGCAGCCATACTGTAACAAGCGAAATCTACACAGCAAGTCTTGCATTCATTTTCCTTGCTATCAACATTGCAAATTGCTAAATGGTATCGGCATAAGTCAGCTAAAATTACGCTAACATTAAATTTTGTTTAAATTAAAAGTGACAATAAGTTGTATTTCGTTAAGATTTGACAAAATCTCAATAAATCAGTCGTTTTGCTTATTTGTTGCATTTCAGAATTACAAATAAAATAAAAATAAAAATTATGTAAATAATAAATAAGGTTAGATAATTTTGTTGATTACGTATTGGATAGGCCGTCAATAAAAAATATCAAAAATGTTAAATGTGACAGCGATTCCATCTTGTGCAATATCACCAAAACTATTCACAAATCCTCGATCGAATTTAGTTGTGCGTGGTTTGTCAGACCTTCACTCGGCGTATGCACAAATACACGGTCCGCTATGTCTAGCAATTTGCACAGTTGGAATAGTCGGAAATGCGATCAATATAGCAACGCTCACCCGGCCCCGTATGAGAACTCCAACAAATGTTCTCTTAACAAATATTGCCATTGCTGATACGGGAACAATGATCCTCTACACAATCTATATATCCCGGTTCCATATCGTGCGTCCGCCGGCACGAACGTTCGCCTGGATGGTCTTCGTTGTAATCCATATGTTTGCTAGCGTGGTTCTTCATACAACCGTTGTTTGGCTCTCCGTAGCACTAGCATTTGTCCGAAATCGTATCCTTGCCGCAAAGGCAGGCGTGAGCCGGTGGCAAACTATACGTAGTTCTCAGTTACTATCAGCGTATGTTATCGCTTGCGTTACCGTAATTTCGGTGCCTACGCTAATTGTTTTTCAAATACGACCAAGTATTTATCAAAATTCGGCGCCCGGCCCGACGGCCAACAATAACACTACCGCTGTGGATACAAATGCGTGGACAATATTTGACAATTTAACAATCAAATATACGGTTGATATTGCTCAAATTGCCTATCAAAATCATTGCCTTTTGCTGAAAACTGTATTATGGGTACACGGAATGCTGTTTAAGGTTAGTTTTAGCTATCCTTTTTTCATTAGTATGTCGGGTTTCGCAATTCTGAAAGGTTTTGGATCATCTACTTTTCATATTCATATCTTGTTGTCAGAAGAAGGCATTAGGATACACGCCAACACTAGAAAATACACATTGTTAAACGATTGCATTCCTGCACCAATGCACCGCTATGCGGCACTGCGAGCATAATTCAGCTCAATTCATAAAATCGAGACAAAGTTTGATTTCTATATCGCAATTTTATTTACTCTTTTATATCCATAATTACGACAAGTTTTGATCATTTGTATCAAAGAAATGTAGCAAATATCAATGTTCAGACAGTAAAATATCTTAATATTTCAATTCGCTCATTTCTCTCGTTCCGGTTTTAATGAAGGTGTAAAAACGAACGGTATATACAATATTCAGGTTTCTATGCACTGATAATAAATTTAACGTCAGAATTTAGAAGGTTTTTAACTTATTCTGAATTCTTAAGCAGGGTGTAGTCAGTTGTCATCAAACCAGAGGTTCTAAAGATGACTTCCACTCTATCAAGCTACATTTACGAAATAAGTTAATTAGTTGTTTGCTGTCCGAAGCTTCTACCACTGAATAAACACATAACATTACGCCTATCACTTAGCTTGACTGAGGCCAAATTAATGGTGTGATTTTTAGTCTAAAATCTTGGTTTACCAGAAAAACTACTAATTCAACGATATTATAATGGCAAATAAACTTTCAAATGCAGGATACGGTCGTCATGCATTTATAGTACTTATTGCACCAACATTTTAGGTAATTCGAGTTTAACAGACGCTCTGTTTTACTTATATTACGAAAAGTGAAGATCAAATTTTCTATTTCCGTTTCAAAATTTTGTGCTATTATAAATTGTTCGACGATTTTAATAATAAGAATGATCTTCGTGTAAGCAGATTTGCCTCACAGTGGCATGTTATATAGCGTTACATCCCCAGGCACCACTTGCACAGTTTCGTTTTTAGTAAAATAATGTTTCTCCATAAAATGCAATCAACAATGAAGTAATATTCATTTTTCTAATATACAGAAGGCCAAATATCACAAGTCGTTCGCATGAGAGAAGAATGATTTAATAACCTAAATTCTGAGTCAAAGGCAATATAATCTGAGAATGGCTGAACCAACTTGGTTAATCTCAAATTTTCGTGATATATTTGTTTCTTGATAGAATTCAAACTTTTAGTCCATCCAAGTTTTACCTTATAAAGTGAAAATATCAATCAATATCAATAATAGTATTGGGGACCAAAATTGACCTAATTATTTTTGTTATATAAATAAATAAAATTTTTGAACAACAAATAGCTTTAGACTGTATAAGATAACACTGATATACGCGAATAACTTCTATGAGAACAAAAGAACCACATCCTCATTTTGGGCAGCAAAGTTTGCAAGTAATTTCATTAGAATATATTATGTGTCAAATATCACTGTCAAATTTCACGTGTTCTTTTCGCTTACCTCACTGCCGAACCAAACTATTATGAACCAAACAACTATGTGTATTCTATCACATCATAATGCAAATAATTCTAAAAGGACTGCCTGCACAAGCGCATGTAATAGATGACCAAAAATTATGGTGTTCACTATGCCTACATTCGAATGTACTCTAAACCAAACACCTTTATCTTAATAAGCAGCATGCCATTTTAGGTAGACAGGAATTCGCTCCAAGAAATACCTCTATGCTGGTTTGGTTCTAAACATATGGGTTTGTATCTTAACCGTACGCACAGGTGTGTCCACAGCTTATGATTGGAGTGGTGTATTTTCAGATATTTTTAGAATATACGTGCTCAAGGTCCGGGGTGCCAGGGGACTTGGGGTTCCCGGAGGGACGGTGGGGTCCATTCTGTCGAGTGGGGGGACGTATTACGCAAAAAGGCTTGGGCGACATGAAAACCATGGTTGGCGCCCTCGCCGCCTATAGGGGGTCGGGGGAACTGTCGAGGACGCAGCCGAACCGTTGTGGGGCAATGAAGGGTCCGGATCTAAGGGCGGTTACCTCCTACCCACCCTTGAGCTTGTATGTACATGTTCAAAAGGACCATTTCCGGTCTCTAAAATTTACGGCGCTGTCATTTTGAATACCTGTAAACGGGGCAGTATAATTTTTAGCGGGACAGAGCATATACTACAATATTTTCAAGTTGTGCTTAAATATGGGTGCTCGAAGCCGAACGATTTACCATGCGGCTTTTCAAATTAGTAAGCTAGTTCTAGCAGCTGGGTTTGCAATATTTTCCCAGATTGTGCTACAATACAACATAATCAAATTATGCATAGTCTGACAAAAAAGGAAACAATACCAACACATAACAAACTGTCAAAAACACATTAAATATGACCTATTTGAAATAGCACAAAGCTTAAACGGTATAACTACACTACAGCCAGCTACTCATTGTTTAACAGAACCATGTATCATTAATCAAATATCTTACGCACCACCATAGTGCTAGGTGATAGTCAAAAACGAACTCAATGGTTTTGAGATATTTACGTCTAAATTAGCGAACTTTTATGATAGAATAACGCAAGAATTAGTAAATTTATCTGGTATAATCATTTTCGTTGATCATGTTTAACGATCTGGATATAATATGGTTCCGCTTTGCAGTAAAAAGTTTTCATGACGAAATCAGTTTAAATTTGCTGTAGTTCTGTAATAAGTGAATCGATTTGACGTAGCCAATATGGGAATATGGTTTTCCTCAGGCGCTAAACGTATGCTTACTGATATTAATTCAAATTTACGAACGCATATAGTGCAATACATATTTGTTAAACTATTAGCTCGAATTTCCCAGTGTTTTATTATCCATGGGAAGGCCTTTTCTATTTTAGTTTTATAGTGCACGAAAACATAAGCAGACCTTTTCAATAAATATATATGGCATAATAGTCTACCTATGGTTATAGATATTACAACATATCATCCTTATAACCTCTTCTGTGAACGAACGAGAAGCTCGAGACCCTTTAGAGTAGAAACTATTAAATTAGTATGTTAACAAGATACAGGTGTGAAAACCGAAATCATCGCTTCTATACAGTATTGATTGCAGTCCAAGAACTACGAAATGGTTGCACAATTCTTTGAAAATATTAACAATGTGTATGCTTTGGTCCAGTTTCATGGTTGTAGTGCAATAGATCGTCTCCTAAAATAGGTATATGATTAGGCAGATTCTTTATCTTAAAAGGTTAATGAAAGATGTAATACGTGATTGACAAAAAGCTGCTTTTCTTGCCCCATAACTCATAAATATCTGAAAATGGCTTTCCAGTAGTATAATCTTGCTAGAACAGCTCTACAGCGTTCTTGGAAACCCGTAGCAACAATCTTGCATGTCACATATTGTAGGGACGATAGTTTGTCTTGCGAAGCTAAAATGCCCGTACCTGCTACTTAATAGTTCATTTCCTAACAATTTAAATCTTTTTAAGGTCGTGCCATCAATTATCCTATTCCTGTTGATTACTATAATAATTCGACAATTTCGCGCAGCAAGAACAAAGCATCAAGCATTAACTCGAAAATCAGCGGCTACTTGTAGCAATAGCTACGGCCTGCAGTCGAGACGTTCAAGCAACGCGATTTCAGGTGGAACATTATCTGTCGGCTTTCGAACTGCAGCGAACAATATCGTAATGCGACCAGTTCGACGAGCAATACGGCTATGGACACCATCGACATCATCAGTATTAGTTTCGCCAACGCCTGTGTCTGGAGCGGCTACGAGTTCCGAAGGTACTACCGATATTACAACTGCGTTATTACTTATAATTATATCGGTTAGTTTATTAACTGAAATTCCACAAGGTATTATAATTATATTGACAGCGATCTATCCTGACGTTTCGAACCATATTTATCCACACGTCGCCGACATGCTCGATCTTTTATCGCTTATCAATTCCTCGGTCAACTTTTTTCTTTACTGCACAATGAGTTCAACATATCGAGCGACAATAGCAAGCTTATGGCGATGCTCGCGGCTCCGCATGTCCTCAAGGAGTCTACGAAGCCGAGAATGGACAAGGACTGCGGCAGCAGCCACAACCGATGGTATCCGAACGTCCAGGCCGTCACCTGAATACAGCGCCATCAACCAATCGTATATACTTAATGAAATGCCAGAAGCCGACAACCATATCAGTGATGGTAATGGTGATGCGGGTGGTAGTTCTCAGTGGTATCTGTCATCTACTGTAGCAGCAAATGGGCATCTCGTTAAAACCACAACAACAAACTTTAACAAAGACAATAAGGACGATGACGTTATCCAAAATTTGACCGCTGAGATTCACAAAAAAGATGTAGCTAGTGTACGGCCACGTAGAAGTCGTTCAGCTAGAACTTTAAACTGCAACTCTTATCGATCTTACTGTGGAGGATCGAGCCGCGTTGCAAACATGAATTTGTCCGATACCGAGTCATTATCACCGTTGTCATCCGACGCTGATATTTCAAGCCATGATTCGCCATCGAGAATTACCAAATAAATTGTTGCTACTCGCTTCGGTTAAATAAACTTTAATACGAAGCTAGATTGACAGGCGTAGAACTTATGTGGTTTAGTGAAACGCATTTAATGTACGTCTAAGGCGTAGTAGCAACATGACGAAGTAACAGTATTAGATATTTGTTACCGACATTGGTGCTACACTGCGTTAATGTAGGTAGGAAAATAAGCTTTTACTAACAAAAGTATGTATACAATGGCCAGCAAGCTTTGCTCCCTCTTGAAAGACTAGGCATTCGCACACATCTGTCACGCGAAAAGTAGAGCTAAATATAAATTATTGTTTACGCTATTTTGCTACTAACTGGAACATGGTCAGAGTTCAAGTCTTTATTGTTCAATAATTCCACTGCAAATTTGAATAATAATTATTTACGGTTACAGACAGTAAAAATGATTTTGGATTTAGTGTCCCATGATGTCTAAAAGAGACAAGAATCTAAATTATTATGCATAGGATCCTTTCCTAATTTATGCGGATGCTTCCCCAATATATTTGGGAAATGGTCTTTGTACTTTTCGGAATACTAGAAGCTAAAGTATTGTACAGATTTTATCTGAAACCAAAACCACCGAATTTTCGGCAGCCACATAATAAAATCTGTTACGCTAATTTTATAAAATTTGCGATTAGGAAATATTTCCTATTGCGGCGTTCACATTATAATGTCGTAACGTTTTAAACCTATGTACACCACACAGTGTCGGGCACACTGTCGACAACAGGGTGTCGTAAGCGCCTCCGTATTTTTTCTAAATTTTTTCAAAGGTAGCTAGCTAGGGGTTTTGTCACTTCTCGACAGTGTCAATCACACCGTGTCGTCTTGCAGTTTCATTCATATGGTGCTACATTATTTCACCAACGTTTTTATGGCCTAGATACAAATATCGACAACTTAAAAAACTGCACAGCACAGTTGACAAATATGCCGCATTAGCTATAGACGGTGTACGCTACAGTTTATTGGCGCCTGCTAGCTAAGGTTGTGTACGACACTATAAAGAAAAAATGTAGTACCTAAGGGTGTGTCGTACACCCTCGGAAATTGATTTACAGCGAGAGTGTCACCCTGACTGTCTATACGTTATGGTCGCGACTACAGGGGACAAAAGTTCCAAACAACTGTGACATTATAACGTGAACGCCGCATAATTTACTAGGAAAATCATTAATATGTAGCTAATTTCACTGAGATTTTGCAATGTACTACAAAAAATTGGTATGCAAGCTAATAGAAAATGTTTTCTCAAATTATATTTGTTGCTCTCAGATTTACTGTTTACCGAACCTATGAGGTAAATGAATAAATATGTTTTCCCGAAATGTTATACTTGACGATTTATTGCGCTTTTAAAACAGTCCAATTATTTTACAGTTTTAGGCAATGTTCAACTGAACACAAAAACATTTTTATGCATGTGTAGGGCCTTTATCAATATTTCCTTAGATATCATTCACCTAAAAGTCATGGTGACAGAAATATACTAATATATTAAGCAACGTTACCAACTAATGTGTAGAAAACTACAGATGATACATAATTTTTGCAACAGAACCACGCGCCTCGAATTGACAGAAAGACAAACTATTAATATCTTGTAAAAAAATACGTGCCCTCCATGCAAGCTCTAAGATCTCAGGGTGTAACCGGGTTCGGTATTGGAGGTCGTCTTTAGTGAGGTAGAGACCCTAGGATATGTATTGTCCAGAAAAGAGTTGACATCCCATGTCTATTGAAAAAACTTGACGACACCCGCCAAGCACCCAGTTTTGTCAATTTCTGCCCAACTTTTACCAACATTTGCTAAAATTTCCCGGGCGCCGGCACCCGTAGGACGCGGATGTACAGCACCGGGGACGGCAGGTAGGGAGGTATCTTTCGGGGAGAAGGGTAGACCAGGGCATCGACGGGGAGGGTCTGAGGCATCGGGGGGGTAGCCCTCTTGAAACCCTACGTTCGGCATGTGGGGTGCTCACATTTTGTCCATTTTATTAGTTTCACTGTGTACAAAATAACGTTGTAACATATTTGGCAATGGAAATTCGTAAGCTTCTCTTTTGTTATGCCAACTACTGTTGGGCCTAGCGCATTATATTGGACCAAAATACGCAATTATTTGTACCAAATATACAACTTTATAAATAAGAATCATAAACCCATTATTCTACATTGTTGCAAAGATATAGTCACTTAGTTGTCTCTTTTACAACTTTTGTGTATGTTCGAGCTGAAATTTGCGATGCCGACTGTCGACACCGGTTTAGCTCGTTTCTACATTATCATCTTTTGGCGATTAGCATTTATTACATAGCTAGCCATGAAGATACTATTGCCGGTTTCGCTTGTTTTTCGTATTCGTTTCTCTTTTTTCAATCATAATTAAAGTACAATTTTACTGCAGTTGGGAATTCGCCGGCCTAGGTGCGTATTATAAATATAAATATATATATATATATTTTATCTCTTTAAACACAAAGCAAAACCTTATTACTACTGAAAGAAAATATTAAAGATGATATAAAGTCAAGATTTTGGTAAATTTCAAGCTTAGGAGGTAAGGTCTTGTAAGTCTTGCTACATGTTGAATATATTTGCCTTTTAGTACTAATCGGACTCTCGACAACAGGGTCCCTAAAGCCCTAACTCCAGCAAAACCCTCTTTTCCCCAACCCCTTCGGAAACTGTTTTAGCAAATTTTCTCTTAAAAGTTGTCTAAATTTTGAGTTTAAGAGCAGAGTAAGAGCAGCCTTATATGGTAAAAGCTCTTATCAGTAACCATTGTAAAATTGATATTTCGAGCTTTCACTACCCCAAACTGCTCAAGTACTCATTTACGGTGAGGTCAACGCGCGGTACGTCGTGAAAGAAGAAGACGATCCATCTCCAGTTGTTCCCAACTTTTGTACGGGTTCCCTTACCGGAACCCTATTCAATCCTGAGAAAAGGCACAGAAAACACCCTGAGAAACGCCAAGAAATTACAAGGAAAGAGCCGTCCAAAAGAGGACGCTGTCCTCTGTAATACCAAAACATTAGTCCCTCAAAAAAGGGGCCCCTCAACCCATTATAAAAGGAACCTCCTATGTTGGTTCCCAGCATTCATCGTTCCGAGAAAACCACGAAAACACGCATCCCAAAATGTAACAAAACTGTCAAAAGTCGCAAATCTTATACTAAAGCTTATGGATACTTTAAAAGTATAGCAAAAGTACTTATCACCAACAGTGGTAAACTTAAGAAGCTAAGTCTCAACCACCTTCTCAGAAATATAGGACAAGTTATTGTGATACTTGTCGTAATATTACTGTTTGTGATATATTTATATGTCCGGTAATGCAATGACTTGTCAAACATAACTGAAAGAAAGCAACTACCAATAGTGTAATTTGTGAAGGATCGAAGCAGCCCCGATCCTGTTTAGAACACAAACCCAAGAATCCCCCAGGACAATATTCCAACCCCAAGTATTAGGTCAAATAATTTTCCTTTAAAAATTAAGAGTAGGTCATAAAGACCGTTAGGATTTCACTAGAAATTTCGTTGAAAAACCTGTAGGAACCTTCATAAAACCAGCAAAACGCACTAAGGAACAGTTCGAAAGAAACTACATATTAAAGTGGACCAAGGAAAATAGGAAACTCGAACACCCGTAAACCTAATATTCCACTATAAACGGCAATTTTAATATAGCCAGCGGACATTAGATGAAACCCCGTAA
>JASANE010003435.1:0-20792 GCA_030248225.1 Trileptium ribeirensis | reverse complement strand
TGGAAGTTTGCTATCGAGGTTGAGATGGTGTTTGTAACACCTCAACTGCAATCGCTACCATAGTAGGTTCTTCAATGATTATAAAGCAGGAAGTAGTCATACAAATTGGAAGTTTGCTATCGAGGTTGAGATGGTGCTTGTAACACCTCAACTGCAATCGCTACCATAGTAGGTTCCTCAATGACTATAAAGCAGGAAGTAGTCATACAAAGTGGAAGTTTGCTATCGAGGTTGAGATGGTGCTTGTGACACGTCAACTGTAATCGCTACCATAGTAGGTGCCTCAATGATTATAAAGCAGGAAGTAGTCATACAAATTGGAAGTTTGCTATCGAGGTTGAGATGGTGCTTGTAAGACCTCAACTGCAATCGCTACCATAGTAGGTTCCTCAATGATTATAAAGCAGGAAGTAGTCATACAAATTGGAAGTTTGCTATCGAGGTTGAGATGGTGCTTGTGACACCTCAACTGTAATCGCTACCATAGTAGGTTCCTCAATGATTATAAAGCAGGAAGTAGTCATACAAATTGGAAGTTTGCTGTCGAGGTTGAGATGGTTTTTGTAACACCTCAACTGCAATCGCTACCATAGTAGGTTCCTCAATGATTGTAAAGCAGGAACTAGTCATACAAATTGGAAGTTTGCTATCGAGGTTGAGATGGTGCTTGTAACACCTCAACTGCACCCAGTCCCTGTCAAACGGTAACCACGGAATTTTGACTACATATTTTTGACGACTTGTCAAATTAGATGGAGATAATTATTCTTAGCAAGTATCCGCAAACATTACCTACTGTATGAGCCATTTTTTTAATCGGTGACCGGGTTGCATTTTGGGAGTATTGATTGTCACTTTTGTATCTGTTTAAGTATGGTTATTATTGAAACAGAGCGTGCGGAGTTTCCATTGAGTGCGTCTTTTTTTGTCTGTCGCTGTCATTCACAGCTCATTTTCGGATGGAAGAATTTCGACAATTTTTTTTGTTCGGTAGCAAAAGTCATTGCCCGTTATGCAATTGTCGGTGTGTCTTTTAGTTGAACGCGAACAGCTCCGACCACGCCTTCCGGGCCGAAATGAAAAAAACTGGCTTTTATGGATTCTTTGATAAGTCTGGCCATACATATATCAATCTTTCGCGGCCCATATATCGCGACACAGGCTTACACCTCACATCGCGAGCCACCGTACAAAATCAGCTCGTCGAGATCTACGTTTTTGCTGACTACGACTTTGTGGGACCTTTTCCCGGGTCGCTGTTGGCCCACCGAGCCTTTCCCAGAAGTTTTCAGATTTCGCCCTGTTATTGCTTGTTTTTCCTTTAAAAAACGAGTGCCTCTTGGGTTATCAAGCGCTGGATACTATGGTTTTGCTACATACAGTCCAATTTGACTTATATTATACACTTTTATAGGGTTTCAAGGGTTTTATGCAGGGCATCATTGATGGTCAAAATTAGGTATTTCTGAAGGTATTTTGTTTTTGTAGAATTTAAAAATAACCTACACTGAATGGCAATGTTAACAATGCAGACCTGTTCATCAGCGACAGCAGACATACGTGTTCGCAAAAGAGTACTGTTTGTAGTTCTAGGTTGTATTCAGTGTATAATCAGTTTTGTAGACGATGACGGTTCTTTTGAAATTTTTTACATCCTAATTCTTTCAGCTGGTAATAATAGTATTAAGAAGTAGTTTCAGCTAAAAATAATAGTATTTCAACCTCGGCGTCAACATGTGATTGATTGATTGTTTGAATTACTTCTAGAAATGATATCTTCGCTTCTATTTTAGCGATTCAGTCCTGCAAATCATGGTATCCCGCCGACATCCGACTCTCAGTCTACAAACTCGCTTCTCCTAGATCACAACCGTACATCAATTTCGTGCGCATCCTGTGATCAACGTGTTTATTTGCTGGAACGCCTTCAGATCGACGGCCAACTTTATCACCGTTCTTGCTTTCGATGTACTAGATGTGATGCTCCATTAACTGTTGGACTTTATCGAAGTGTTCCAGACAGCACTCATAACAGTCAAGAAGGCAGAATCCAGGGTAGCAGACAGATGATGGCCTACGAGTGTTTGAAGCACGAAATTGAGGATCAGTTAAAATTCCAGTCTCCAGCCAGTGACAGTCATCGGATTTCAAGAAATCAAGGTGTAGAAGTAGAGGTTTCTACGAAGGGGTCGAATACAAATGGCCGTCCAATCGTTCCACCGAAACCAAGCGAAGATGTGATACGCCGTTCGATGAGAAAATCCATGGTTGCTAGCGAAGAACATGACATGATTAATGATAAGATAGACAGAAACTACGAAAGGAATTCCGGTTGTGAATCTCAGGCAATCAAACACGGCAGCTGCGTTGAATCTAACTATGTCAAGTCAGTGGAAAGCGGCGATGATGTTATTAAACCTGATGCTCGGGACAGTATAGCGGCGTTAGAACGATGTGTGGACACAATTAGCACTGGTAATTTGCAAGATGTCGAAAAAATGAAGTTCTACTACGCTAGTCGTGAGTCGATGGCTGTGAATGCGAAAAGGTTCCCTTCTAAAGAGCAAGAGCCCAGTACGGGAATAATCGGTTCTGGTGCTATAGCCGAAGATTCCACCACATCGGGAGATTTAATTACGAATAATATAGTCGAAGACAAACATGAGACGACTGAGGTACATAGTCCGCGAGTAAGTGATCGAATTTCTAGTTGGGAAACAAAACTGTCGAAGTATGATGATGGCGAGATTGGCCATTTTGTGTCTTCCACAAATGATACAAGTATTGGGATTTGTGGTGCTTTTCCTGACAGTACTTACCAGCAATCGGTGTTAGAGACAGCCGCGGACTTTGACATGAAACCGTCGGATTTTCAAGTGGAAACGGCGTTGGACTGCCTGGATTCTGTTATTTCCAGCGAATTATCTACAAAATATAAAAATATGGAATTATTGTTGGGTCATGAAGAGGGAAACAATGAAAATAATCATGGCGGTGAAGAAATGAATGAACATGAAAGATTGCAGATAGCCTTAAAGTCACCGCCAGCTGTCGACACACATGAAAGACGCAGTGATGTTGTATACGACGTGGAGCATTCAGAAAGGTCGACGGATATGGCAGAATGTAGGGTCGTCACGGATACCGATGCTGGCAATTCCAATGAGTATGAATACATCAATGACGCAGAATTATTGACAAAGACTACTCATAAACCAACAGATTATGTGCTCGTCAGCAACGCTGATGAGCTGAATTCAGAAATCAAAAAGGATATTATAGTTGATTCTAGAACTACAAATGAGAATGACAGGCAAGACCATACTGGAGAATTCGATTTAAAGCATGCTGTTGAGAGAGAATTCGAAAGGGAAGATCAGTCTCGCCCAGCTGTAGTGTTTAGGAGTTATCACGACAGCTATAAGTCCAATGATGAAGCTGCTGTACCTAATTTTGCAGGACTAGCTAATATTCTGGTCACAAAATACGACATAAATGATGAAACTGGGACCGGCTGTGATAAAAGCGGGGAAGCTGGTTCGAAAGTCGACGCTATTCACCCCCATAACCAAGACAGTCTCGTGAGTGCTGAATCACAGGCGATTCCAGCGAAGCCCCTTGCGCCACCTCGTCGCAAACGACATACAGGTACACCGTCGTCACGCGAATCAACTCCCGATCCAAGCCGCGTTGGTACGTTAAATCGGGCTGCTCACGCTACTTCGGAACAGTTATCTGGCTTAACTTTGGCTAGCAAAGAGCTTAATATTTCATCTCCTGTACCTGCTGCTAGGATAACAAACAGGGATTCGAAGAAGATGAACCCACAAGCTGAAATCAATCCGAAGGCTGACTATCCGAATTCGTTGAACCCGTTTGGCGAAGACGAAGAACAAGAAAGTGATATTACCTCAACAAAAACCGACGCTGAGGAACAGATGAAATCATTGGAATATTCCGATAGTGTGCGTAGTGAAAACTGTACCAGAAATTCCCATGCCGCGGAAACCAAGGAGACGGAGCGGAAGTACGATGACAGTATGAATCCATTTGGATCGGAAAGTGACGATGGTGCTGATTCGATTGATTCGAGTGATACCGAGAGTCGTTCCTCTTTGCCAATGGCAACACTCTCATTCATGAAGAGTAAGTTATTATGCACTGGCTACGTCTAAACGTAGATACCATGCATTGTTTTATTAAATTTGCTGGTGTTATTCACAGATAGGATTAAGTACAAAAATTTGGCTGCCCTAAATATGTGCACTTCATCTTTGTTTACTTTTTGGTATGAATAGCGTTTGGGCAATAGAAATTGCTTTTATTATCGCTACAATTTCATTTAAAACGGCTCTACAATGGCGCTCTAGATTAATAAATTACGGATCTTACGTTTTCGGTATTTATATTAGCAGACTTAAAATAGATTTAATCTTACGATTAGAATTTTACCCCTCCAACTAAATTTCACTTAAGGTGCATATACATGGGTTGTTCTTTCGTCAAGTCAGTTCAGGATCGTAAACACGATGAATGTATGTGAACAGAGATTCCCTTATATACGCGAACAACGATTTGTGATATATCATCATGTAGGCGTTGTTCCGATCGCTATTTTGCGATTTAGCATCGCATTTTTCTTACCGCGTACTCCAGAAAACTCGATTACCAATCACGTTTTCGCATATACTACAGTACACATAGACCGCGAACATAGCTGCTCCATTTAGCATGTCATTTGGTAAACACGGACAACCGTACTAAATGGTGAAATATGCTCGTATGCAGATTCCGTTCGTATGTACTTCGGAGAGCTTATGTTCACTTTCCCAAAAATGCAAATAGCGATGGCAGAATCGGGAAGGCGAACGATAGAATTCGTGATTTTGACAAAAGAACAACCACGATGTACGGACCTAAAGTGGATTGTGAATTAGATAAATGGCGAATTTATGTGCCTAGGAAAGTGTATATATGTCCACAAAAATTTTACCGAGATGAATTAGATCGCATAGATAAATAAAGGAATCGAAGTTGAACAGAAACATACATGCTCATAAGGAGGATTATCTCCCTGATACTCCGACCCCCGTGAGATCCCCCAACGATCTCACGCGGAAACTTCTGACAAAATAGTCTAAATTTTGGCAAAACTTAAATAGAAATTTACAAAATTAATACCTTCCTCTGACGACCTCCTCGCCGACGGTTGACCCCTCCCCCCCCGGATACCCCGCTACCCTCCTGCGACTGCGGACCTTCAGCATATATATGGATATAAATGACCTCAAATTTACTTACTTTGAATACCATTAACTGCTGCCAGGATACTTGTAACTTTTATAATAAGAATTTTCTATGAGACAAACCGAGGCATATACCCATTTTGCTTGGTGGCACAAAATTCGGGAACCGCCAGATTCTAACGGAACGATTCTAAATAACAATATTGCCAAGTTCCAGCTTTGTCGTTGCGAAGCAAACAAATAGGTAAAAATTGCAGACTTTATTAAGGTAAAAATAAATTTTCTAATAATTTTATCAAATTTTTAGCATTGGTATGAAATTACAATAAATTTGGCAATTATTTATATCAGTCAGTAGGTTAGCCAAGGGAATTAAATCAACCGGATCCCAGATTTTGTAAGGCGGCAGACCAGGTGGCTCATGTGTTGTACCGGAAGGCCTGAAAATTTCGCAAAATGTTAGGTCGCTCACCACTCCAATTAGGAAAAAACCAGAAATGTATGGCTTTCTATGCCTATGAATGAACTATCATGTTAGTTTCAAACTTTATCCAAATATATCCGGTGCTTTTGAAATAGCTGAACTCAACATAGGATACCCTCTTGAAATTCCGTAATCGCTACACTATCACCATGGAGACTTTGTGTAATGCTTACATCAATATTGTTTAATAATTATGTGGGACTCAACCGTTCCTGTTGTACTCACAAAGTAAGAGAAGCGTTTATTTAACGATAGTAGATTACTTGGATTTTGAGCTAGAAGCTATGTATTTAGTATAATTTTGAAACAGCTAAAATTTCAAAATTTGGAACTTATTGAGGGCGAAATAGGGCATATTTTGGCAACGATGATAAAGTTATCGTATTTGGCATCTTCCTTATCCATATTTTAAGTTTATGAAGAAGCCGAGGCGTAGAAATCGGTTCGTACGAATACTGCTCAATGCGTACAATGTACGTGCAGGCAGTTCATTTGTATGCAGTCGCAGTTTGTCGTACTCTTACGCATTAGCTCATCAACCTGCATGACCTTAGTGTACGAAAATGCCAAAGAGAATATTCACAACGCAAAATTAGCTTGTGTAAAGACGGTACTGCCGTTGTCGAGAATGAACCAGAGCATTTAGTATCTCTCAGTGGATTAGCCATCTTTTTGATTTTTCAGCGAATCCGCCTGCACGACCACCGGCTTTACCAGAAAGTAAAAATCAAAAATACCCCCAACAACATCAAACCAAGCAGGAGCACCAACGTTCATCTTCCGCGGGTATTGGAGCGGTGCGACCGTCGCCGAAATCAAAGCCACCGCCGAAACCACCGCGCCGTCCGTCCATCGAGCGTGCACCCACTAGTTTACCACGTGATGCATCGGCTGGGTCAACGGTATCACGGAATTTCGGAAAGACCCGACCAGCGCCACCACGACCTCGTCCGCCCAAAAGAGAAGTGAGCGTAGTTTACAGTATTGCCATAATTAGGTTATAAATGTTTTAAAATGTTTTTTGAAAAATTTGTTATTAATCTTGTTTACTGTGGTGTACATATTGAATTTTGTTTTACTCTGCTATCGAAGCGTGTTATTTTGTAGTTATGACTGATGTTCGGGGTCTGGTTTATGGTCTGTAACAGCAATTGTATGGCTTTTCCCAACTACCAAAATTTTACCAGAGAGAACTGGGGAACTGAAAGTACCTGGAGGCTATTCTCACAGTTGAAGTGGGGAGGACATAGAGTTTTATAACTGTCATGAAACTCAGAATAGGTTTAATTTTAGCGACTGATTGGAATGTTCTTATCTAGAAAGGAAAAATAGCTATATTAGCTCCGCAGACAGAATGTGTTAATATGTTGACCATATTATAGTGAAAAATTCGCTCATATTTTAGATCACCACAGAAAAGTTTAATTTTTATTGCGCAGGAGACTACTTGGGGGCATGAACTGGGGTAAGCCAAAGTTTCCCTGGGGGAGTTATACGTACCTGCCTCCTCTATTTGGAGAAGCCATATATATAGTTGGTGGTACAATCTATAGTAAAATATGAAATAGAGTTTAACTCACAATGTACCCCTTTCATGGAATCGATATATACACAATGAAATCTTGAGCTAAAAAGAATCGCCTGTTTCGAAGCTATAACCGATAGCAGTGACATATACACGAATTTTGGTCTAAAATAATACTTTTGTCTATTCCATAGTTTTGATGCTTTTGGGACATTATTAATGGTATAGATTAAAGATTCACATAATACACGAATTTTGGTCTAAAATAATACTTTTGTCTATTCCATAGTTTCGATGCTTTTGGGACATTATTAATGGTATAGATTAAAGATTCACATAATACACGAATTTTGGTCTAAAATAATACTTTTGTCTATTCCATAGTTTCGATGCTTTTGGGACATTATTAATGGTATAGATTAAAGATTCACATAAAACACGAATTTTGGTCTAAAATAATACTTTTGTCTATTCCATAGTTTCGATGCTTTTGGGACATTATTAATGGTATAGATTAAAGATTCACATAATACACGAATTTTGGTCTAAAATAATACTTTTGTCTATTCCATAGTTTCGATGCTTTTGGGACATTATTAATGGTATAGATTAAAGATTCACATAATACACGAATTTTGGTCTACAATAATACTTTTGTCTATTCCATAGTTTCGATGTTTTTGGGACATTATTAATGGTATAGATTAAAGATTCACATAATACACGAATTTTGGTCTAAAATAATACTTTTGTCTATTCCATAGTTTCGATGCTTTTGGGACATTATTAATGGTATTGATTAAAGATTCGCATAATACACGAATTTTGGTCTAAAATAATACTTTTGTCTATTCCATAGTTTCGATGCTTTTGGGACATCATTAATGGTATAGATTAAAGATTCACATAATACACGAATTTTGGTCTAAAATAATACTTTTGTCTATTCCATAGTTTCGATGCTTTTGGGACATTATTAATGGTATAGATTAAAGATTCACATAATACACGAATTTTGGTCTAAAATAATGCTTTTGTCTATTCCATAGTTTCGATGCTTTTGGGACATTATTAATGGTATAGATTAAAGATTCACATAATACACGAATTTTGGTCTAAAATAATACTTTTGTCTATTCAATAGTTTAGATGCTTTTGAAAAATTATTAATGGTATAGATTAAAGATTCACATAATACACGAATTTTGGTCTAAAATAATACTTTTGTCTATTCCATAGTTTCGATGCTTTTGGGACATTATTAATGGTATAGATTAAAGATTCACATAATACACGAATTTTGGTCTAAAATAATACTTTTGTCTATTCCATAGTTTCGATGCTTTTGGGACATTATTAATGGTATAGATTAAAGATTCACATAATACACGAATTTTGGTCTAAAATAATACTTTTGTCTATTCCATAGTTTCGATGCTTTTGGGACATTATTAATGGTATAGATTAAAGATTCACATAATACACGAATTTTGGTCTAAAATAATACTTTTTTTTTTATTTTAATTTGTCTATTCCATAGTTTCGATTCTATTGGGACATTATTAATGGTAGTGCTTATTGATTCTATTTATTTAAGAATTTTGGTCTTAATTAATACTTTTGTCTATTCCATAGTTTCGATGCTTTTGGGACATTTTATAGATTAGGGTGAATAGAATTTTGGTTAAGATATTTTGTCTATTTAGTTTGATGTTTTGGTTTGATGGTATTGTAAGATTGTTGTTTTGGTTTTTTTTATCTATTCTAGTTTCGATGCTTTTAGGCTCTATATTGATTAAGATCCTGATACCCCGAAGGAACGGGGGGCGGGTATCGTTAAAGATTCACGTAATTTACAAATAAACACAAAAAAAAGCGCGCCCATATCATTTTCGATGCTTTTGGGACATTATTAATGGTATAGATTAAAGATTCACATAATACACGAATTTTGGTCTAAAATAATACTTTTGTCTATTCCATAGTTTCGATGCTTTCTTTGGTTGTTGGTGGGTTTTTGGTTTGTTTTGTTTAGTTTGATGTTTTGGTTATGGTTGGTTGGATTTTCATTTTTGTCTAATTTTTTGTCTATTCTCGTTTAGATGCTTTGGATTTATTTGGTGCTGATTAGTTCTTTTTTGTCTTTTTTGTCTTTTGGTTTGTGCTTTGTCTTTTTTTTTTCTTTTTTTTTTTTTGGGACATTATTAATGGTATAGATTAAAGATTCACATAATACACGAATTTTGGTCTAAAATAATGCTTTTGTCTATTCCATAGTTTCGATGCTTTTGGGACATTATTAATGGTATAGATTTCTAATACCGAATTTTGGTCTAAAATAATACTTTTGCTGCTGCTTCCATAGTTTAATATTCGAACACATCTTTAATGGTATATTTAAAGATTCACATAATACACGAATTTTGGTCTAAAATAATACTTTTGTCTATTCCATAGTTTATGCTGGCTTATTAATGGTATAGATTAAAGATTCCCTAATACCCTTTGGTCTAAATATATTTCTTTGTCTTTCCTAGTTTCAGTGCTTTCGACTTGTTGTGGTATAGATAGAAGATTTCCGCTATCGTTTTGGTCTAATATGCTTTTTCCATAGTTTAGATGCTTTTGGGCTTATTATGGTATAGATTATTAGCGTTACCTTTTTGGTCTACTTTTGTCTTTTTCTTTGTTGTTTCGTGCTTTTGGGCTTTTTGGTATATTGTTTCCTATATCGTTTTGGTCTAATTTTTGTTCCTGTTTTGTGCTTTTGGGCTTATTTAATATTATAGATTAAAGATTGGCGTTATACCGATTTTGATTTTGATATTCTTTATTCTCTTTCGATGCTTTTGGGACATTATTAATGGTATAGATTAAAGATTCACATAATACACGAATTTCTGGTCTAAATGATACTTTTTTCCTTCGTTAGGTGCTTTTGGGACTTTTATGTTTATCCTCTCCGTTTTTTTAGTTTTTCTTGTCTTTCCTGTTTCTCTTCGGCTTGTCGTGGTTTGTTAGATTCGAATATCTTTGTCGTTTTTAATCTTCTTTGTCTTTATCTTCGTGCTTTTGGGACTTTAGTGGTATAGATTAAAGATTCCTAATCCAATTTCAAATAATACTTTTGTCTATTCCATAGTTTCGATGCTTTTGGGAACATTATTAATGGTATAGATTAAAAGATTCACATAATATCGCGAATTTTGGTCTAAAATAATACTTTTGTCTATTCCATAGTTTCGATGCTTTTGGGACATTATTAATGGTATAGATTAAAGATTCACATAATACACGAATTTTGGTCATAAAATAATACTTTTGATCTATCCCATAGTTTCGATGCTTTTGGGACAGTTATTAATGGTATAGATTAAAGATCCACATAATACACGAATTTTGGTCTAAAATAATACTTTTTGTGTATTCCATAGTTTCGATGCTTTTGGGACATTATTAATGGTATAGATTAATTTTTGGTCTAATAGTTTTTGTCTCTTGATGTTTTGTGCTTTGGACTTTTGGTATAGATTAGATTCGCGTTATCATTTTTGGTCTAGATATTCTTTTGTTATTTATTCGTTTGAACGTTTAGGGACTTGTTGATGGTATTGATTTAGATTCACATAATACACGAATTTTAGTCTAAAATAATACTTTTGTCTATTCCATAGTTTCGATGCTTTTGTGACATTATTAGTGGTATAGATTAAAGATTCACATAATACACGAATTTTGGTCTAAAATAATACTTTTGTCTATTCCATAGTTTCGATGCTTTTGGGACATTATTAATGGTATAGATTAAAGATTCACATAATACACGAATTTTGGTCTAAAATAATACTTTTGTCTATTCCATAGTTTCGATGCTTTTGGGACATTATTAATGGTATAGATTAAAGATTCACATAATACACGAATTTTGGTCTAAAATAATACTTTTGTCTATTCCATAGTTTCGATGCTTTTGGGACATTATTAATGGTATAGATTAAAGATTCACATAATACACGAATTTTGGTCTAAAATAATACTTTTGTCTATTCCATAGTTTCGATGCTTTTGGGACATTATTAATGGTATAGATTAAAGATTCACATAATACACGAATTTTGGTCTAAAATAATACTTTTGTCTATTCCATAGTTTCGATGCTTTTGTGACATTATTAATGGTATAGATTAAAGATTCACATAATACACGAATTTTGGTCTAAAATAATACTTTTGTCTATTCCATAGTTTCGATGCTTTTGGGACATTATTAATGGTATAGATTAAAGATTCACATAATACACGCCAGACATAACTGTCCCATTTCGAGCGTTCGAGTCGCTGGCGCTGGGTCGTTCGAGATTACGAAACGGCCAAAATTAATAACAAATTCTATTCTTAGAGCAAATTTTTTTCATTGAGTCGCGAGCGACATTCATTTTTGACTAGTACTGTATTGTCAGAATTTACGCCAAATATCTTCAGTCATCGCAAGTTATAAGTAGCAGTAGTAATACCTAAGCAATGCGATTGATTGTTCTCGCAACATATTAGGCATGATAGTTTATCTTCTTTTTTCATATTAGTCTGTGCGTGTTGTGCAATATCTCAGGTCATCAGTCACCAGTCAGTACATTATGTCATCGGCTGCCATGTCAGGCGAAAACAACTAAATTCGACCCGAATTTGACTGAACAGTTAGCGTTGCATCACCACTGCCCTTGTATCTAAAGACATACAAATACCAATATGTTCCATAGGTTAACCAAAAATTTTCGGGCCATCTGTCCATGGTCCTCCCGTTCATGCTGTATATACAGAATAAAACTTTGCATTAGCGCAGTACCTAAAAAACAAGATAATTTATCTTACGGCAGAATTTATATTCGGTAGTGCATAATATTTTTTTCGTTTTCCCGCTCTGGGCATGGTTTTTGAAAACAACAGTGGTCTCTTGCAGATCTCATCAAAATAGAGACAAAAGCTTTGTACATTAATAAAAATTTGTACATTTACATAGAGAAAAGCGGTTAAAATTTGCAACTACCTGAACACGCTGTATAAACGAATGACTACTATTAAAATACCTCTTGAGTAAATCCAACGGTGATAATAAAAATTATGTCAGAACGATGTGTATTTGATTTCGAATGAGTGTCGATCAAATCCCGACGAGCGTACGAAAGTAATTTTAACCAACACTTAATTCGATTATTTTGAAGTTAGCATCATTTCGTGATAATGTGCGTTACTATCAATAGCTCTAGCAGCGATGTTTTATCCACCATAGAACAGACTTAACGATTCCCAGTTTTATATTGTTTTGCTTCAAACAAGAAAGGCACGAAATTCGAAATTTCTACATGGTGAAATTGTAAAGATGTTGTTGGATTATTATTATCTTACTTGTTTGTTTGGGGCTCCCTAAAGTAGGTGCAGACGCGGATGTGCGCAAAGTCGCCTAGACGCAGACGGAAAAAATTCTATCCGCCTGGTCTGTTATTTGTGCATTTACTTCAGCCGTGCGTACATTCAAGGAGAATAGCTGAAATGTGTAGAAGATTTGAAGTATTTAAACATCTTGGATCGACGATACAGAGCACATGTAACGCAGACAGCGAGACCGCACGAAGGATAGGAGCGGGATTGATGGCGTGGAAGGATGTCACTGGAGCGATGTACGGTTGAAGGGTACCAGTAAAGGTGAAAGGCAAAATGTACATGAAGCCGGTGCAACCTGCCATGCTGTACGGTATGGAGACCGTGGCGTTGACAAAAGCACAGGAGAAGAAAATGGAGGTGGCAGAAATGAGGATGCCTAGATTTACGATAGGGAAAACCCGCCTAGACAGAGTAAGTAACGAAGAAGTGAGAAGAGTATTGAAAGTGATACGTATGGCAAACAAAATACGAAAAGGTCGGCTAAGGTGACTGGGTCATGTTTTGAGAAGGGAGGAGGGGTATGTAGGCCAGAGGGTATGGAGGCTGTAGGTGGGGTGAGGCGACGACGGAGGCCGAAGTGGAGATGGAAAGACTGCGTGATGAAGACATGAGAGCGATGGGACTGGAGGAGGCTGACGCACAAGATGGAATGAGTCTGCGGTCGCGGATTCTCACCGGCGACCCCACTTAGTGGGACTAAAGCCCGAAGAAGAAGACTTTAGTCATTCACTGTAATAAATCTTAATTAAAACAGAGCGGGCGACGCAAGCGTAGTCTTCACTGAGGGTTCTAGGGCAAAATCATGAAAATTTCTTTTTCCCTGCTTCTGTCATTCATAACTCATATCCGAATGGATGGATTTCAGTAAATTTTTTATTCGATAACAAAAGTGACGAGGCTGTGCCCTTCCGTTGAACTCGCACAGCCCTGATCTTATCTTTGGGGTCAAAATTTCAAAAACAGGTTTTTAAGGTTTTTTGCCATATTTGGCCATGCGGTTACCTATGTTTCGCAGTCAATATCTCGCGGCACAGGCTTCGCACAAAAAATGCTGATTGAGATATACAACTTTGCTGTCTGCGACTTTTTGGTGGGCCCAAATGTGGTTCATCGACATTTGCCAGAAATAGCAATTTGTCAAGTGTCGCTGTGTTATTGCTCGGTTTACTTTTCAGTGAGTGCATATTAGGTTACCAAGCACGCTGGTTACGCCGGTTTTGCTATCTAGAGTTCAGCTTGACTATATTATACCTTTGCTCGTGGTTTCAAAAGTTTTTTTGTCGATTAATTCTGTTTCCAAAATGCAGTGCGTTTTCACTTGTCTGATTATGTATTGCGTGCAGGGCATCAAGAATGGCCTATATACAGATGTATTTGTTAATGCTGAATACTTAATTCTTAATCTAGTGTCACGGCGCATATTTCATTGACTTTTCATGGGTGTTAAATGGGTTTATGATCAATGAAGCCGATCCCCAGAACATAGTCTGCCTTCAGTTGTTTGGTTACGTATTGCGTACGTCAAAAATTGTGCATATAGGGTTTCCGGTAGGTACAATACGATGGTTTGATTATGTAGAATCTAGAGTCGGGGTTATTCAGACGTTTTCATTGGGAGCGAATCCAAAATTTTGCGTGAGGGGCCAAACGAGGGCATCTGGTTTTGCCAAGGAACAGTTGAACAATGGACCACTCCACCCCTCAATTTGGAGAGCCAGTTGCGTACAGGTCGTCGAGAATCTTATATGTTTTCCGGCAGCCTGAATGCTAGTGTTTGGTTATCTAGAGACCAACACAAATACATGATTCGTTGCTAGTTGTTTTTGGCGGATTTAGTGTCGACGAGGTTTTAGGGTTTTCAATGGGTTCAAGGTTCAAGCGGTTTTAGGTTGATATTTTCATCAAACACAGCCTGTTATAGGTGACTGAACAAAATAACTTATAAATGGAACCACGCTTGCTCCGTTTTACCCTCGCTTGCGAGTTACTAGCTAAGTCTGTCTTAGTATCATCGTCTGTAACTGTTTGTCATTTTTATACATAAACAAATTTGATTATTGAATTTATTGTTGTAGATTCGAACCGAGGTTGATCTCTCGCTGACGGATGTCCTGAAACAACTTGCTGACGTTGATCGTATGCAGTGTGATCTCGAGGCGCGTGCCAAAGCTGTTGAAGAGAAAATTCGACAAATGCAACAAAAAGATCAGGACACCAATCCAGAAGATAAAGGTGCGCTCACACGTTCAAACTTTTTGTTCAAAAAATTGTTAGACTTATATTTGTAATGGGAAAATATAGTGAACTTACTGTGTTTCAAAATTAGAATTGAAAAATTTTAAGTTAACGCATCTTTTTCAATCAATGGCTAATGAAATATACTTAGAACGTTTGAACAGTGTTCACACGTTTAAATTCACGTCAAATGGAAAAAGAAGCATTTTTAATTTTGATTAAATATATGTGGAACGATTTATTCGTTAATTTCATGGCTCGTTGACTAGCCTAAGTCACACAAATTTTATTAATTGAAGCGGTGCTATTGGCTTTTTCTTAATAACCGGTCAATTGTGCAAAAGTTTTGTCTGTTTGTGGCGTGCATAATTTATCTCTGGATTGGTGTATTTTTCTACAGTACTACAATGAAGGCGAAATTTACCTTATGATTTAGTTGATGTGCTGAAATTGGCCATACTGTTGCCTTTAATCTGTGTTGGGAGTAGTATTGTCTTTTCGGGAATCAGTAGGCGATTGGACGTTAGGTTCAACTTGTAACCTCGAAATATTCTGTCTTACCCTGAACAAGATACACTCACTCAGTTTCTCTACGCCACGCGAGTTACTACGATGAGAACCATAAATTTCAAGGTTTTATCAAATATGATTAATTCTAGCCGATCTTGAAGAAGATCAATCGAGCACAGACGAAATCCAATTACTAAACGAATGGCTGAGCCTTATCAACGAGAAGAACGAGCTCGTCAGGCGTGAAACGGAGCTAGTTTATGTGTAAGATTTTCTTGTTCTTTGTTATTTGTCTCATGTGCATAATTTTAGATTTCGTTCTTAAACTATTGCTGTAAAAGCTATAGTAATATAAACCTGGTATGTTATTCGTCGGCCGCTTCAAATATTTGGGAATTACCAGATATTTTTAGATTGATTGTAATTAATTTATATCAAAATAATTATTAAAGCTGGTAATACAGCCGTAATACTGCACATTTACTGAATCTCTCGCTTTTTCGCTTTTTATTTTTTCACATAATGAAAACATTTTTTTATTTTATGGATTACATACATTTTTATATAATAATAATAATAATTGCCAAAGCAAATGAAAAAAATCACATTCTTGTCTTGTATTGAGAGGCATAAAAATGTTTAGAATTTCTGTTGTGAAAAATATAGTTTTCCCAAAAACTGCAAATGAATTGCTTATGCAAGGTGTTCATTCGCATTGTTTTCAGCCTTTAGCAGTGATGAATTTGCTTGTACTTTGAAATTAAAGTGGCCGATATACAACATTTGTACAATATTGTCACTGTTGAAGAGTAGAGGTTAAAATCTGGATTGTGGTGTGATGGACTTGGTGGTGATGCATAAATACACAATTGCTGGATACTGTTGCCCCTCTACAATAGCTACGTGAGTTTCAGAACCACGCTAACGCCCCAGAACTGAGAATATTGATTGTAGTACTTATTTTCGCGGGATGTGTAACTTCTGGGATACATACGTTGGTTTTGTCCGATCGATGTGCGTCAGAGGTCTTTAATAGTTATTTTTGGGGGAATGAATATGGCCGTAATTAGGGAATATCGGATGGCATTTATGGCATTGATCAGTAGCAGTGCTAAATAAATTCTTTCAGCTTGTGCGTCATAGTAGTATTACTTTTTATTAATAAGTTAGTCACTGCGATTACGCCATTTTGAAAGTCATCTTGCTAAAATCATAATTAAATTAACAAATTAATGTTTCGCTGTGAAAATATGAATCATGGTGTGCGGGAAAGGATTATAGCTTAAAAGCTGTTTTGCCGAATGTGGTTGCTATAAAGTAATACATATTGTATATTTTGGAGTAGTCATAAGTTATTTTTGTATTGAACGGTTAACGGAATGAAGGGATATTGTACAATAGCGAAATTATGGATCCTTGTTCGTCGACTGTGCGAGCGTTGTTGTTCCGTGTACACCCTAATAAATACGGTTTGCTATCATAAATCGGTCAATAATTTGCAAAACCGTTCAAGCTTGGTTCAGTTCAACCGCAGTTCCCATGTTTGAAAATCTTAAGTTGCTGTTGCATTGAGTATGCAAAATATAATTATTATTGTCATTGGTACCTTTCTATTTGACTTCTTGAAGAAGTATGTGACACAAAAGTGTCATCGAGCGGTACATGTTATATGTGTTATAATGGAATAGCGCTGTCTATTTTTTCGGCATTTTTCTACTTTGATGAAGAGGGTGTACAAAATTCCGCACTAGCCCCAAGAACATTTTGTACCCTTCGCTAAGCTTTTTTGTTGCAACATGCAACTTCAACCTGAGAGTGGGCAGGGCGACGACATAACAGTTTGGGGACAGCACAAACTTTGGTAAAATTTTTGGAACTTTATTTAAATTCTTAAAGTGGGAGAATAACGAAAATGTAATGTAAGGGTCAATGCTGGCCTGTCCACAACCCTCCGAAAAGTGGGGGGAAACTTCGGAAGGGGGGCATGTTCATTCTGGGGGAAAATTAAAATTGGTGGAGATAAGTTTTTCTCAAAATTAGATATTTCCATATTTTCATGCTACCGTGAATGTATTTTCAAGCTAAAAACGATATTTTAGCATTGTAAATAGTGGTAATTAATGTTTAAAAACAATTTGCAAACAAAAAACATAAATTTTTAGACATAAAAAATTTTTTGGAATTAGTTGAACATGGGGGTTTCGGCCGAGCGGGAGAGGGGCGTACAAGTGGGGAAAACCACACGAACATGAGGGGATTTGGAAAGTGGGGTCCTCTCCACCCGCCCCCCGCCGCTGTGGGCAGGCCATTATTATACCTTGGGTCAGCAATGAACTCTGATTAATGTTGTATCCTAGTTAACACGTTCATAGCGCATAATTACGATCCGATGTGCCCCTGTTTAATTGTTGGTGTTACAGGCTTTGTTAAGTACAGTACTTTCCACAAGGAACTGTCGCCTTACGAGCGACCGTACAACGAACAAATTATATCATTTCACACGGTCAAATTGTATTTTTGCACGGGCAAATTGCGATCGAGCGTAGAGCTTTTTGTGATACTGTACTTATTACTGTTTTCCGGTTCGTTTAATGTTTTTTCTTTTTTTTATTTGCAGGCGCCGTGAACTTCACTTGGACGAAATGCATGCTGATATCGAATATCGTTTACGGTGTATTGCTGAAAAGCCAGGTCACTATTTTGTACTTTTTTAGTAAAAAGTTTATTACTAATGCAAATTTTTTTGCAGTTGTGCCACAAATTAACGGGTGTAGACATTTTGTTAAAATTTGTCACGGTGTATAATTATTTAAGAAATCCGCCGCAATCATTCACCACTTCTCGCTTGTTTTGTCTCATAACATTCATTCAGATTTAGTGTGATCTGCACGCTGTATTTTAAAACTTGAAATCTCCAGTTGCACATTTTAGTTGGGCACGAAGCCAGATTCCAACATTTTGCCCCGAAAAAAGCGGGCCGACATGTCTCAGGTGACTTCGCCAAGGTCTTGAAAAAATCACGTTATTATCTTAACAACCGGTCTAGATATCTGATCCAAGCTGGGCTTAATTTGTAGAGCAAATATGCCTTTATAAGAATATGTATAATTATGTATTCCTATTTTAGATTGTAGACTTTAGGTCAAAAAAAAAGTTATACGGGTTAATGAGACCTAAAATACACGAAAACTGAATTATATCTTCGCAACCAGTCGAGCTATGTGTTGTGTTTGGTCTCTTGTTGTAGAGCAATTCATCATCTATGTAGCCGTAAGTTGTCTGCTGCTATTGTCATTATTTACGCTGCGGGATTGGGTTAAAATGGATTTTCGAATTGGCGCATGGAATCCAAAAATACACGACAACAGAAATATTTCCGTAACTGCTCATGCTTATGAGCGTTATTAGTCTCATTTTATACAGCAGTTCATCATGTATTGTATAGCAATTCATCCTGTATCTACGTATTGCGAATCCTTAAATAAACGGGCATAATCAATCAACTATTCCAGCAATTTGACAGATATTTGGTTCATTTTTGAGCGGAGCTCGGCGAAGCCGAGCGAAGCGTTTTTATTTTCTGTCTGGGAGTAAAAAGGTCGATGTCCGTCCGTTCGTTCGTTCGTTCGATCCGACGGATCTCAAGAACCACTGAACCGATTTCAAAAAACTTTTTTTTGTTTGAAAGCCCATCATGTCAGAGTGTGCACCTGATATTTGGGTTTAAAAATTTTGAGTGGTTAATTAGTAATTAGCTAATTAGTTAAGCTTATGCAGCTAAAATAGAGAATTTTGCAATATTTGTGTTATTTGTTGAAATAGAATCGTTTCGATCAAACCATTATGGGTTATTTACGAAGAATTCAAATATAATATTTTTACCAATGATAAAGCCCTATGCCCTATGAAATGTAGTTATTTGAAGAACATAAAATTGAGTACATTCGTAATGCCACAGCCCAAGCTCCGCTCACAAATGTAGTTCCACTACCGACTAGTGTAAATTTATGCTTTATATGGCCTGTCTTATGATCTTTGGCGTCATAAGGGCATCTCCGACTATGGTCCTAGCTATTTTGAACATGCCCTTTGTAGACTTGGAAGTCCAAAGGGAAGGAATTGTCTGTTTACATCGAGTAACCCGTATTTGGGGATCAAAGACTAATATATCTGTCAATCATCATGACTTTATTCACGAGGAGGACGTATCGTTGCAGATTTTGAAGTTTCCGAGTGATATTATGGATAGCAGGTTGACAGAGGAAAGATCATGGGAGATTGATATACCAGATAGAGAATATTGGTCTGATAGAGCTCGTGTTCGAAGACCAAATGAGATTGAGTGCTTCACTGATGGCTCGTAGATCAGAGGTGCAGACAGTAAATCATCTGGAGCAGGTGTAGTAATTGGAGATTGAATGTTGAGCTATAGTTTGGGCCAGTTCGCGTCAGCTTTCCAATCGGAAGTCTTTGTAGTTCGTAGCTGTGTTGATGTCTTGTTGCAGCGTCATGTTACTAGATAGGACATCGTCATTCATACGGACAGTCAGACAGCCATGCTAGCATTGGAATCATGCAAAATAAGTTCCAAGATAGTATGGGATTGAAGGCAATTCTTGGATTTGTTGGCTACACGAAATTGTGTAACCCTTAGATGGGTTCCTGGGCATTCGAATGTAGCAGGGAATGAGTTGGCCGGTGAATTGGCAAGAAGAGGTTCGGGTTAAAAAATTTGTGGCACCAGAACCTACTATATCCGTTCCGCAAAGAGAAGTCGTGACTGCAGTTAAAGCGTGGATGCATAGAAAGTTTGTCAGAAGATGGCTAGATGATTAAGGTTGCAGGCAGACCAAGTCTCACATACTTGTATCAGAAGGCAGCAAAAGTACACATTTCTCCCGTTTGATCAAAGATAAGCTGATACAATATGTGTAGGTTGTAACAGGACACTCTTGGCTAAATAAGCATATGTTTACGATAGGAAAGGTAGAAAATCCATCTTGCACATGGTGTAATGTTAATGAAACTTCCGAGCATTTTTTATGCAGTTGCGTTAGATACGCTGAGACTAGGCGAGAAATATTTGGTGGAGACGTTGTTGATATTGATTGAATCAGAACGCGTAAGGTTAGGGATGTCATGAAGTTCATATTGTCAACAAAAAGATTTGAATTTCATGAAAATTTTCAATGAAGTTTCTTTTTCAGCTTTCGATTTTGCTGTACTACATTTAGTTGATAGCATGATGGGCTGACGCAATGGATTCATTGATAATGAATCTCCGTGTGTTACTTTCTAGCCCTTTCTTTTCTTGTCTATGTCTTTATATAGTCGTGTGCATGCTAAATCACATA
>JASANE010003434.1:0-13517 GCA_030248225.1 Trileptium ribeirensis | reverse complement strand
TATGTACATCTACTTCGTTCAGTTACGTATTGCTGATAACAATTATTTGAGGTAGAAACAATCGGCGACGCGTACATGGCAGTGGGCGGGGTCCCTATTTATACCCCGACACATGCTCACAACGTTTGCAATATGGCACTGGGTATTGTTGCAGAAACGCAAAGAGTTCAACATCCGAACGGAAGCTCAACAATTCAGGTATTAAGCAGATTTTGGATCGATTGACGGGTTCCATGTGGAAGACAGAATTATATAAACAAAAACTACTACAGTGTGTTATTTATGCCAATATTGGTGTATTTTTTAACGAAGTTTTCTGGAATTTTTTGAAGACCAACGCATACTCTGTTTTGGAGATATACCTTTTGTAGAAGTAAAGTTTGACCGGGTATCGGAAACAGCAGACGTTGATTATTTTTATTATTTTTACCAGGCGGCATAACATGGACTGCACGAAAGGAGCGCATTAAATTTTTAGAACCTGACTTTGACTGAATATAGATTTATTTTATGAAGCCGCGTTATATTCCACAAATTCATTCTCTGGTGAATGGAATAGGCAAGTGCTTGTCGTCATTATTTCGTCTCCCTTCATATTTTAACTTTATTTTTATTTCATCTGCTAGAAAATATAACAAAAATGTCCCATTTATTTATATTACTGAATAAATTTTTTGATAGCCAGCTATGTGCTCGCGATGTAGCTAGAGCTGTTTTCAAGTGTGCCGTGAAATGAATTATCACTGGATCACTGGTTCTGTGCTTAGAAGCAAGGGCGGATCTGTGGATTCGACCCAGGTGGCGCCTCGGGGAGGTCTCGGCGGTGCCTTGGGACGACAATTTGGAGGAGGTGTGGCTCGTTGAAGGGTTTGGTACACCCCTCGGACTGAGGGGGGGGGGGGTGCGGTGCCACTTGGAGGTGCAGCGCCTCTGGACGAGTGGGGTATGGCGCCTCGGGAAGGCGTTGGGTGGGGTACGCTGCAGGGAAAATGGTCCAGCACATCCGGGAGTGCCGCTAAGTTTTTTGCCAAAAATATGCCTTTTGACCACGATTTTAAAATGCCCAGCATTTCTTATAAATGACCATAAAAATAACCAGCGTCCGAAACCAACATAGGAATGCGAAATTTAACCCTCCTAGTATCAACAATAAATTGAGTACCGTGGGGGTCCAAATGGACCCCAGTCGTTCCTTACAGTTCCTCTCTTGACAAAGCGAAACATTTACAATATTTGATCTAATTTCAATAAAGAGAAACAAAACTAATGAAAATACCAAATATTGTTGGATAACAAATACCAACTGTTTGCAATACCGCCAAAATGAGCTTCATATCAGTGTGTGCCAAAACTAAACGTTATGATGCCATGTTCCTTGCTTATAAATTGGTCGAAAATGTCAAACTTTGTTCGCCGTTTCCTATCCCTTTTGTATTTAAAACAACGGCCCCGTTTCTTCTGCGACTTGACAGAGGACCCCTCTGAAGCTACGGTATTATCGTCCGAAAACGTTGTCGGTTCGGAATCCAGCATTGCCTTCCCTAATGCTTCCAAAAAGAGTCATTGACGATGATTCTTACCATAAAAATACCTTGAGTTAATCGCTAACTAAATAATATAAGCATTAAGCGCACTTATATCTACCATGTTGTAGAACAGCGCCATGAGCCATCGGCGCGGCGTTCGTTTTGTGTTTTAGGTTCGAACCAATTTATCCATAGTATCAACGCCGCCTTTCGTTTGTTTGTAGTCATGGATAATGTCGAGTTTGCGGTCTTCGCGTTAAGTTATGGCTGCACCATGATGCATAGTACTCAGAAGTACACCTACTCTGGACTTTTGTTGACAATACGATACAAACGTGGCATTATCGCTGAATCCGAAAAGGACCCCATATTATTTTCGATCGCGCGTTTTCACAAGCTCATGTGGGAGCTCAGAACGGTTCTGTCTCATTATTCCAAATAAACTAATATTTTGCTGCAGCAAGCTTTTCCGAGGCTCAAGCTGGAAAAATATTGTCGGTAGTTATATTGCGACCATCAACGCTGATCAAATCAGGCACGACGCGATCCCCTTGATTTATTTCGCGACGATTGTCTACTGTATAGACTTGCAAATTGTTCATCTGCTGTGAGAAATTGTCCAGTGATGTAGCTGTCACTCAACATTCGTACCGAAACTTCAATGGTCGCAAGTATATTAGCCAATTTGTCCGACCGTCGGTGGCAATAGCTGTGTTCATGCATCGTCAAAACGTAAAACACGTAATATTTGTTAAAAATAGTTTCTGGGCATGGTTTTACTGAAGTCTTGTCTTCCAGATTGCTTGTTCGATAGCTCAATGAAAGGTTCGTTCCATCATCGGTAGACATCACAAAGTATTAATTAAACCCATGAAGTTCCGAAAGTCTTCTGAAGATATGTTCTTACGATTGTCACCATATTCTTCGCAACATTCAATATTGCTGTAATGAACAGTTTATCGCGTTAGCTCAGGCCGGAAATATAAATCAATCTTGGAATCGATGGATGTTACTCTCTGGATAGCGTATCGAATTACCTCTTACGTGATCGGATAAGATTTTGTAATTGCTGTCGTCAATATCCTGCAACAGGCGCTGCGGTCCAACGATATTTAGTTGAGGCTCTGGGTCCGCGTTTTGGTCATTGTGGTTTTCTGGAAAACCATATTCTTCGATGTCATCTGTCTCGGCTTCACTTATATGATGAGACGCTGTTTCATCAGTAGAGGCGTTGTAATCAGATGCTTGATCAGAAATATCGCTTTCTTCCAATATATCAGCTATAAATAATACTAATAATATAAATTTATCCAAAACGTACATCAAAAAATAGTGAATATAAGACACGAAAAGGAGAGTGCGACGGCCTTGGAAAGAGCTAACGCGTAGGAGGGGCAGGAGGCGGCTCTTGGGGCGCACTTCGCGGGGATGGGGGTGCGGGCTTCGGGGACGCGTACGGCGCGTCGATAGGAGTACTACTCCTGTGGGGTGCCGGGCCTTGGAGCGGGGGTGCGGTATTTGTGGGAGGGGGGCAGTCCGGCGCCTTGAGGGGTGGTTGCGGCGCTTTAGATATTGGGAAGAGGGAAGGGGGTACGGCGCCTCTGCAGCGGAAAGGGGTGCGGCACCTCGTGGCGGGACGACTACTCGGGGTTGGTCGCATCGGAGATAGAGGCGTGGCGCCTCGGGGGTTGTGGGGTGCGGCACCTCTGTAGGCGGAAGGGTTGCGGCGCTTCGGGAGATGTGGGACCTCTTGTGGATGCAACGCCTTGTGACTCCTTAGAAGTTTAGACTTGGCAAAGACCCACGTTTTTCAAGCTCTTGCTCACCTCGGCTATTCGTGAACAATATCAGGCTCGACTCGCTTGGGCTTTTCCAAATAACAAGCTAGGCTAAGCTCTCAGGCTTCAAACAATAAAAATTTATGACTCTCCTAATATTAGAGAGAACGTACGTAAACCGTTAAATAAACTATATAGTTGTATTTAGTACTTTTAAGACCCGAGCCGATGTAATCTCCACAGTTCTTGCTTTTGGCAGAATAATGTGCTAAACATCACTTGTTATCATAGTGTCTGCTGTTGTACAAAAAGCTTTAAGAGCCGAACTCAGATCTTCCCGATAGGCTAGACTCCATTCTCCCAAATACATCTTGAGCTCCAGCTCGGCTCTTCAGACATAGCAGGCTCGGCTTATCTCTGGAGCTGAGCCCAGGCAAGAGCCCAAATGCACAATCGTATTGAAGGTTCACCATTATTTTTCACACTAATTTAACCCTGAATATAAAGTGCATCTCGTGACAATGTAAAAAATACACACTTTGATCTAGCAAGTAAAATGCATATGTTTATTCATGCTAAATTTTAGAACAAGTTTTGAACAATTTAAGTTCATGTTCACTACGTGTTTTGAAATCCGTTTTAGTGCAAATGCTGCTGCTACACAACATTTTGTCAAACCTCTAATGGTTATAATAGCCACAAAAACATATATGGCGACTGCCAAAGAATTAGGGAAAGCAATCAAGTTACATGCTATTTTCCAAAGCTTAACAAAACGACTTTATTTGAATATATATCTTTTAATACTATTCATGGTTCGTTTAAGAAACTGATAAAGACATTCATTATGTCAAAAAGACCATTAGCTGACATGTAATACTTTGAAGTGGGCAAATTCTAATGCTGATACTTCAAACATACAATATGCTTGCTCAAAATGCGAATGCAACTTTTTCTTTTAAATACAAAATTTATAAATTAAACAGTTTTAAAATATAAATCTTAAACACAAAAATAAATTTTTATACGCCATTTGTCACCACTGCGTACAAAATGTCTTAAAAATCATAGATTAGTTCTTCAGATTTCATTAACAACATAATCATCTGCTCATAAGACATATAGTGGCCCTGCGCATGCTAAACCTAATATTAAAGATTGCCTTGGTTAAAATATTTTAAGCCTCTAAGCTCACTGATAATTTAAACCTACCGTCATTATATGTATAGATTGATAAGTTACTACATAAAACAAAACCTTAAATGCCTATAGCATTTTGGCAGTCGTCATATGTTTTGAGGCTATTATAACGGTTAGAGAGTTTTGAAAAAACCTAGTGTGGAGGCAGCATTTGCATTAAAGCCTATTTCGAAACACGTAGTGAACATGAACATAAATTGTTCAAAGCTTGTTCCAAAATTCACATGAGTAAACATACGCATTCGTCACATGTTACATCGTGGCATTGTTACTTTATATATCTTATGCTTGCTTTTGCACTGATTTATATTTTCTGCGGTTAGCGCGTTTGCGATTTTTGTGTGTACATATATAATATGTATCATACATGTTCATTTGGGTTACTATGTATCATACATGTTCATTTGGGTCTCATGACGCTCCCACCAGCCCCTCCCACCCCCTTCCCCCCGCCCAGGACCTACTATCATCTAAACTTGGAGGCGCCGTAGTCGGCGAACATGCGGTGGCTAAGGCACGCCCCCAACTCTCCGCGAAACACAAGTACTTGCGCTGGGGACCCGGCTACACCGCTGAGACTTCGGATCTCGGTCCATGTATGACAATGTATACATAACAAATTTTGACTTTTTGTTGTTGTATGGATGTCGCCACCGGGACATTCGGGTGTATCGTTCTTTCACATTTGAAAACCTCATTCTTTCACATTTGAAAAATTCATTCTTTTACATTTGAAAACCTCACTCTTTCACCTTTGAAAAGCTCATTCTTTAACCTTTGAAAAGCTCATTCTTTCACCTTTGAAAAGCTCATTCTTTCACCTCTGAAAAGCTCATTCTTTCACCTTTGAAAAGCTCATTCTTTCACCTCTGAAAAGCTCATTCTTTCACCTTTGAAAAGCTCATTCTTTCACCTTTGAAAAGCTCATTCTTTCACCTCTGAAAAGCTCATTCTTTCACCTCTGAAAAGCTCATTCTTTCACCTTTGAAAAGCTCATTCTTTCACCTTTGAAAAGCTCATTCTTTCACCTCTGAAAAGCTCATTCTTTCACCTTTGAAAAGCTCATTCTTTCACCTTTGAAAAGCTCATTCTTTAACCTTTGAAAAGCTCATTCTTTCACCTTTGAAAAGCTCATTCTTTCACCTCTGAAAAGCTCATTCTTTCACATTTGAAAACCTCATTCTTTCACATTTGAAAAATTCATTCTTTTACATTTGAAAACCTCACTCTTTCACCTTTGAAAAGCTCATTCTTTAACCTTTGAAAAGCTCATTCTTTCACCTTTGAAAAGCTCATTCTTTCACCTCTGAAAAGCTCATTCTTTCACCTTTGAAAAGCTCATTCTTTCACCTTTGAAAAGCTCATTCTTTCACCTCTGAAAAGCTCATTCTTTCACCTTTGAAAAGCTCATTCTTTCACCTTTGAAAAGCTCATTCTTTAACCTTTGAAAAGCTCATTCTTTCACCTTTGAAAAGCTCATTCTTTCACCTCTGAAAAGCTCATTCTTTCACCTTTGAAAAGCTCATTCTTTCACCTCTGAAAAGCTCATTCTTTCATCTTTGAAAAGCTCATTCTTTCACCTCTGAAAAGCTCATTCTTTCACCTTTGAAAAGCTCATTCTTTCACCTTTGAAAAGCTCATTCTTTCACCTCTGAAAAGCTCATTCTTTCACCTCTGAAAAGCTCATTCTTTCACCTTTGAAAAGCTCATTCTTTCACCTTTGAAAAGCTCATTCTTTCACCTCTGAAAAGCTCATTCTTTCACCTTTGAAAAGCTCATTCTTTCACCTTTGAAAAGCTCATTCTTTAACCTTTGAAAAGCTCATTCTTTCACCTTTGAAAAGCTCATTCTTTCACCTCTGAAAAGCTCATTCTTTCACATTTGAAAACCTCATTCTTTCACATTTGAAAAATTCATTCTTTTACATTTGAAAACCTCACTCTTTCACCTTTGAAAAGCTCATTCTTTAACCTTTGAAAAGCTCATTCTTTCACCTTTGAAAAGCTCATTCTTTCACCTCTGAAAAGCTCATTCTTTCACCTTTGAAAAGCTCATTCTTTCACCTTTGAAAAGCTCATTCTTTCACCTCTGAAAAGCTCATTCTTTCACCTTTGAAAAGCTCATTCTTTCACCTTTGAAAAGCTCATTCTTTCACCTTTGAAAAGCTCATTCTTTAACCTTTGAAAAGCTCATTCTTTCACCTTTGAAAAGCTCATTCTTTCACCTCTGAAAAGCTCATTCTTTCACCTTTGAAAAGCTCATTCTTTCACCTTTGAAAAGCTCATTCTTTCACCTTTGAAAAGCTCATTCTTTCACATTTGAAAACCTCATTCTTTCACCTTTGATCTGAAGAGAATGAACCTGTAATAATGATTGATGACATATATACTTTAAGTGCCGAAGACAGAATTTTTCAATGGTGAAAGGAGGCGCAACCTATTATACAGCTTTTTTCAGGACACCTTTGAACCTGCTATGATATGCGAAGCAAATTTTAAGCGAGTATACCTTGGTTGTTTCTTTGTCAAATCAGTTCGCGATTTCCAAACCGGTGACAGAGTACAAAGTCCACTTTTTCCTATCGTGCCAACTGGCCGATGTGGGCTTACACCAAATCAGTGTTCGTACGCCACTGAGAACTAGACGAATTCATCACGCTGGTACTACTGAAGACGATGGTGTGTAACGAACGACTATTGAGTGGCGCATGGGCCCTGCAACCCCCTCCCCCTCGTTGATTACCCTCCCCCTGTGGACTCTGTCTAAAATCTATCGTAAAACTTTGACATATTTTTGCTTTAGGTTCGAATCGGGATTCACACTGGGCCTGTTGTCGCAGGAATTGTGGGTCAAAAAATGCCTCGATACTGTCTGTTTGGACGATCCGTTACCATTACCAATAACCTCGAAACGTCTAGTTCGCCGAACAAAATTCTAATCTCTGAATCAACTCATGAGTAAGTAGGTACACCGTAAAATTCCAACTGAATAGAATCTCATTTGCAAAACTAGATCTTTAATTTAACAAAATAGACTGTGATGTGCTAAAGGATATTGAGATACATTCTTTGCAAAATGGTTGGGCAACAAAACCCCGGTTTCCAACTTTAGACAGAATTTAGAGGCTCAGTTCTACCGTTTAAAGGTTCTCTGAAGCCTTTCGTAAACTTAAAGTGCTTAAACTACATGATAGCTCTGATTTTTTACCGTTGCTAGCCGTCAGCCGGATCTATTAAAAGCAGAACCATGAATAATTTTAGAAAACATAAAAAATCATAAAAATGTTACAAAAAATTGCTGGCCCAGAATTGGTCGTGGTCCGAACCCCAGTAGTCAAAGATTTCAAGAATCCAGGGACAGAAAGCCAATAGTGTTTAGTACACTACCAAAAATTTGTTATCGAAGGTAGCTTTTATGTTAAAATATAATACCTCATCGAAGCCATGTAGCTTTTTACAACTTCTTGGAATAATTATGAAAACTTCTGATATTTTAACTTCATCGTATTTCCAACTAACAAGTCACTTCAAAATATGGTGAGACATGCACCTAAAGCGATAACTTATAAAGAATATAGATGTTTAATGCTTAAGGCAAGCTGGTCAGAAATGGCGATCCAGTCTTCTACAGTCACTTTGTTATAAAACCAATCGGTTAATTTTTCACGAAAGTTTCGATTGCGACGTCCCACAAAACAGGAAAAGTGTTCTTTAATTACAAGCTTTCTAAAGCGAAATTACATAGCTAATAAGTTTTAAAAATTTACTGACAAAACAATGGTGAGTATTGAAAACTTTTAAAATTGTTGTTTTATCTTTTTTAGAATGATCAAAGACATCTCGAGTTTTTCAACACAGCAACGCGGCCTAATCAAAGTGCTCGACGACTGTGACATGGTTACTTATTGGCTGAAACAACGTCCAACCGATGTAAATGATGACGCGCTTGATCAAGGTTCGTTCATAGCGGCTATTATCTTGGTGTTAAATACATTGGTCCACAACACATTTTAGAGTTATTTTACAAAGATTGTTGCAGAACAACCGGTTTCAAACAATGATGTTCCACTGAAACGTATCGATTTTGAGATTTGAGCGAATAATATTTCTAAAATTATTGTGTTAATTATTTTATATTAACATTTACTGTAGGTACATATAGATCACAGTCGCTAATGCTTAGAGCAGTAGATAGTTCCGCTGAGTGGAGGGGAGTAGGCCAGGTTGTATCCAAAAAATTTCTTCTGGCTCCCAAATTTACCACCTATTGCCCAGCATCTACCCCCATTTTTCCATAAAGTTAATTGTATTGAAGAGAATAGCTTAAAATAGTAACCATAGCTATGAGAATTTTCGCGCATGGAAACTTGGAAGTGTTTACTATATATATACATAGATGAGCTTCGAGGTTTCCTGGGGATAATCGGGTACCCACAGGGTGCGGCGGCTTTAACGCCGCGTAAACTACCTATCATGGATACGGGGCCGATGACCTGTGAGAGGAGGTGGCCAAGCCCTCGAGAGAGGGGGTTAGCTAGGCCCCGGGGACGGAGGGTTAGCCAAGCCGTAGGGCTGGACGGAGGTCAAGGGAGGAGAATAACATCCCTACCCTGTACAACCATGTATGCGTGGTTAGATAATGCCCAGTCACTACAGGATTTAGAAAGTAGAGGTGGCCCTGTTCCCCCGCACTACTTATTCATCACTACGTTTTTTCTATTTGACTGCTTTGACCAGAATGTTGACCAATCTGTGGTTTTATCACTGATTCAAAACACAGGGTTATTTTTCTTTTCTCATAGATTATCACAGAGTTGTTTGTCTTGTCTTGCTAACACTTTTGCCAGGAAATACAAGGCAACTGAAAAGCTCATATAGTCCCACTGAACAATTTGTTTTTGAGACCGGTAGACATATCCTAGAAGTTATATAGGCTCGAGAGGTGGATTTCCGAAGCAAACTGAGTTTTGTAGATTGTGTTACATCATCTGCCATATATCTGTCTTACAGATGACCAATATCGCCACGAACAAACCGGAATCGTTAGCATATATACGAGACAGCGAACGAATTCGAAACGCAGCACCAAACTTCAACCCCTGGTTCTGAGCACTGGATCAGATCGTCATGGTAAACGATCAGTTGGAACACGTCAAAATACGTCGTCTAAAAATACAATGACAGCACAACAAAAGCGGGTTTTGCCACCAGTAGTAAAGGCGAAAGCACCACTCAGTTGCAGTAGCGGTGGGCTTCATACTCGGTGTAAAAGCTTCAACTCCGCTGATACATTGGACGCGAAATTGGCCTGGCAAGACAACGGCAACGCCAGATTCGGCCATCAGCGATTCATTTTGTCTCGTCGATGGCAAACTGAGATGTCGCTGCTCGAATCTTCGCGTGTTCTTGAGATCGATGCTGAAAAACCTCGTCAACATATCACCGATGGCTGGCTAACAGCGATTGAATCCACCGGTGAGACTGCATCAACTGGAGAACAACAGAACTGCCAACAGCAAGAACCGACTACAGCAGATTCAGCAACAAAATTAAGATCGTTCCGTAAGAAGCATCAAACCATTCGACCATGGCCCCACAACGTCAACTCAGGTCATAATTTGAGTTCGCCTTCTGATAGTTATCAACAACGACATGTTCGTGACTCCAAATCCTGCGCTTTGATATAAAATGAGAGAGTTTAATTACTCTCCTGATTGCATCGGAAAAATGTGTTGATTTATTTATTATAATTATATAATTATAGCTATATATTATTATTATATTTATAATTGCATAATTTTATTATATATTCTCCGAAACATAGCCAATCCTAAATTTTCTGTAAAACTGAATTTTTTAATTGCTGATTTGTAGTGACAAATAGCTCAAATGTAGTTATGAAAATTGTGATCACTGCACAATTTGTATAACAATGGTTATATCGTTAACGATGTGAAGTGAGCGCACACATTTCTCTTTCAATGCAAAAGGAACGACACTCTTGATTGCATGGGTAAATGCGTTCGTTTAGTGTTCATATTATAGGTTTCCAATGTCTATAGGTTCAAATTTAGCGAGGGCATATGACTTCAATGTTGAGATCCGCGGGTAAGTTGAAGAGTAAAATTTTAAAAACTCATTCTTCCCGAGTTTTACTGTGTTTCTGCAGCATTTGTTCAAATTTTACAGTTTTTGGGCTACGTTTTCAAATTTTTATAAATTTTGTCCCTTTCTCGAGATTTCCACTTCCCAGGCACACAAAGGGGAGTGCAGCCTCAGAAAATGAGGTAATGTAGATTAGGACGCCCAACCCACTGGGGCATTTTGTCCTTACAATTATGGACACTTTAATTAGTTTATGCTCATACATGCCGGCAGGGGGGGTAGGGGGTAACCCCCCTGAGGTCCGGACCCCCTCCCTCCGAGGCCGAAAAGCCAGGGGGGTAACCCCCCTGGGGCTGGGGTGTGCAGCAACCCCCTCTCGGAAGGGATTAATGCTTCCAAAAGAGTTTGTATTTTAATAAGTTTTCTGCAAAAACTGCACTCATACGCGAAAAATGTGGCTGCGAGGATCAAATAAAAAAAGGTCCTCACGACTAACCCCCCTAGGAAAATTTGGGCGGCCAGGGGGTTACCCCCTAGGATGGCAGCGACCCCCCCCCGGGACTAAATAGTCTTTGGCTTAAGTTATTGGGCTGAGCTGAACGCCTCGTGACAAAAGCACAGTCCGGCTCGACACTCGATGACAAATGCATAGACTAGCTAGGCTATTCAAAATTTTGATAGTGGAGCTGAACTGTCTCCGTGGCATAGTAGCTAGCCCATTTCAACGTGTGACATAATTGGACCATGAGGAGCACGCATCTTATTGTAAATGATGCATGAAATATATTGTTTCATCCATGTTTTCTATAAAGCTGTTGCTTTGAGAAAAGTTGAGTACTTTCATCGAATTTAGTGCACTAGGGCCCAATGGTAGTCTAGAATATACATACATGAAGGTACATATCATGTTTATAATAACTGTGCGCAGCATTATACTACGTCATCTATGTTAAACAATGAAATTCAACAATAAAAAATAGAAAAATAGGAATTGTCAACAATTTGTCTCCAAAAACGATCATCGTTACATAGACAAGCAAAGCTATGAAATGATACATTATCGGCTTCATGGGCGTAAGGCACCTCCACCAAAAAATCTGTGAGGCCCCTACGCCATTGTCCGCGTGAAACTCCTAAAGTATCAAGCGACGGGCCAGGATTTATAACGTAAAGGGCTGCTAATGCATGAGTAAACTTAACCTGCGTCGCCTACCATCTTATTTTGAAATTAGCGATTGGAAATAGTTTGTTCGGTGTACAAGCAATCGGTAAAATCGTCTGAGAACAGAAATAATGGCTTTTGGTCAACCGTTTCAAAGCGTTAACGAACAACAAATTGCCCGTTTATTGATTACTTCAAAAATGTTACCGAACATCTTACTGGCTATTTGGAGTTTAAAGTTCTGAATTTGTGATTTTGTTAGTGAACGTAAACGTGCTACTTTTGAGTTACATAATTTGGTTCGCGAACAAGATATTGCAATACATATAGATATATGCAACACGTTCGCTTCCATATGCATTATAAGGAAAGTGATTTTGGCAATGGCTATTTTTACTGAACTGTGATACCAGTATATAGACATGGAAGGTCTTCTTGTAGCATATACAATCCGCCAACGCTCCACAATCTCTGTATCACCGCTATTCGGTCCGCAGTTCTTTGCAGCTAACTCCTTCCAACTATTAAGACAAAAGAACACCACAGGATACGAAGCCGATGACGTTTCTCAACATAAACTACCATAAATACAACATTTCAATAAGCAGGTCCCATTGCGTTATACACTGTCGGAGCTTGATTTGTTTCGGGGCAGTGTATTTTTCGTGCTTACGCGACGTTCCGACCCCCAGTAGTTACAATAACACACAATGTTTATAATTTGATTACAGTTCGGGCCACCAAACTATATTACCCACTAATAGCTGTGGTGCGCGAGTTCGTGGTCTAGCGTACTAGCAAAGTGGTGATAGGTAGTTTCCTAGCTTCCGGCGTTGACTTTATAGCAATAACAACTGTACGAAAAGATTTATTCCGCTCTATTTCGAAGACACCAACGATAGCCCCGTAGTTACAAATGTTTATTCTCCAATACAACGAAGTACCAAATGGGCAACGAAATATCTACATGTTGTAGCTCGTCGTGACTTCCACCTACGACTTCCTTAAATTAATGCTGGCTAGTAGAATATATCATGACAGTTATGCGGCGTTCACGTTATAATGTCCCCAACGTTTGGAACCTATGTACCCCACACAGTGTCAGACACACTGTTGACAACAGGGTGTCTTAGACACACCCATGTTTTTAATAAATTTTTTCAACGGTAGCTAGTTACGCGTATTACCACTTGCCGACAGTGTCAGGCACACCGTGTCTTCTGGCAGTTTTATTGACACTGTTCGGAATTATTTGAGCAATGTTCATATAGGCTAGATACAAATATCGAGAATTTAGGAAAAACTCCACAGGACTGTTGACTAATAAACCGTATTCGCTACAGACGGTGTCCGTTATAGTTAATTCGCGCCTAATTGGTAGCTAAGGATGTGTACGACACTGTCTAGAAAAAATTTAGTAGCTAAGGGTGTGTCGTACACCCTCGGCATTTGATTTACAGTATGGGTGTCTCGCTGACTGTCTATACGGTAGGGTCGCGACTACAGGGGGTCAAAAGTTCCTAACAGCGGGGATATTATAACGTGAACGTCGCATTACGCACACTATGACAACACCAGTTTGCTGATACGTTCCACTAACAAACTAGTTCAATGCCGTTCACAAACGCATAGGGAGTGCAGATAGCCGCAGTATTACGTAAAATAAATACAATAGTTAACCGGCACGGAAAAAATCGCCAAATAAAAGGTTTAGCACTTCCACTAAACAGCGCAACGTAGTCTTTCC
>JASANE010003432.1:0-42696 GCA_030248225.1 Trileptium ribeirensis | reverse complement strand
TCCTAGGGGCTGATATGTCAGAAAGACTGATGGCGACCCACGATGTGTATATGTTTGTATCGGTTTAAACAGTGTGGTTTTGCAATCATGCAAAGCTTGCCGTCATAAAAAGGTGTTGACTTATAAGGTAAATATTCAATGGTGGAGTTTGGAATTGGACGCACAAAGAGTGAATGGTGCAAGGCGATATGATAGGGTTGGGTTATATGGTATTTATAAGGAGTGGTAGAGGGTTTGCTACCACAATTACGTACCTCCAAAAGTATAATTGCCAATGCAAAGAAGAAATATAGGAGCAATTGTGCAAACTTAATGTCCACTTCTAAGAACTCTCGCCTGCAGATAGTTCTGTGTGGGAGAACTCAAGTGCACTTTGGCAAGGAAAGTGGAGATGGTATTACCGAAGATGATATGCAGACGTTGCTGGAGATGATCGCTGTGCACCTTCCGTTGTAGTTCTTAATCCTAGTCAGGTTAGAACTAGAGCCATGAAAAGGAAGACTGGGGAAGTATTGCTTATATGCAGAGTATGATCAGAATATCAGGGGGCCGTCAAACGCTTCAGTAGCTACAAAGCACCCGCTCCCGATGGCACTCATCCAATTTCGACGAAATTGAGCCTACATGGTAACTCAGACACATTAGCGCGTATATTTAGGGCATGCTTGCGTTTGCAGTATATCCCAATACTTGGAGGAATTCCAGATTGATCTTCATACCCAAATCAGGTAAGATAGACTATATGAATCTTAAGGGTTTGGACCGAAATGCATTCCTTCTTTTAGTTTGAGGATACTAGAGATTATTGATAATTACATTCGAAGGAGGTATTGAGGTAGCATGCACCAGGGCAGCATGCGTATGTGTGGTGGAAGTACCATCTTAGGTTTACGTTCTACCATCACATGGATTGAACAGGAGACGATCGAGGGGAATACCTGATCTGTGATTTTCTCGGCAAATTTCCGGAGGTTTTTGGTAATACTAAACCTGAATATCGCATTTCGAGTGAGTGGCTCTCTCGACGATTCGAAACTATTTAAAATATTCTATTTTTTAGAACAATTTTATTTCGAGCGAGGCGGCGCCAGCGAGCGACAGTCATTTTTGACTTGTCACTTTGAGTACTGTACTCTAGGATTAGATAGATTTAAAATTTTAGAGTATTTTAGGCAATGATTGCATAACCTTTTCGGAAGGAACAGAATCGTGCTAAAAAGCGTGGGCGCAGCCACTATTTCAAGGAAGCGATGGAATGAAAGTAAGGATGTATCTTAACGAGAATTTCACACGTGTACGATAGAAGTTATCGACAGTCTTGGTGATGCGGTGGTTAGTACATCGCCTAATGCGACCACATTTTTTTCACCGTTTTCCGGCTCTAATGGTGCGGAACTGAATCAGCCGTGCGCTCCATCGTCACCGTTTTCTGGCTGTAGTGGTACGGAAATAAGTCAGCAGTGCGTTTTCGTTCTCACGTATGAGAGACGCGCCCCTCCTTTTAACGCTGGCATGCGATCGCCACCAAATGGTCGCCGTCGTTTGCCCGTCAGAAGTGGAAGACCCTGATTACGTCGAAAACGCGATACCAACGACTTCACGTAGAGCAGGCGCCAATGACCCAAAACAACAAACTGCACAAACATCTTATTTCGACCAGGTCATGAAAGCGGTAGTGCACGAGCAAATAGTAGCAGTGGATTCGAGCGACGTAGATTTAATATCAGACACCAGTGATTACGACAAACGTGTGAAACAGTTAGCCCGAAAGAAATGTAGTATGAAGTTTAAGTCGTGCATGTGTGCTCGTAATATATCTTCCAAGAACAAATCCAACACTGTCACAAAAGGTCAACGCCAAACATTTTTTGACACATTTTGGCGACTCGGTGACTATAAGGAGCAACAAACTTTCTTGTGCAAACATCGAAATTAACAGTGTTAGTCGTAAACGTGTGGACGATCAACACCGAGAAAAATCAAGATCGTTAACAGTTACTTAGCTGTTAACGGGGAAAGAATACAGGTTTGTCAGGCAGTGTTAGTTCAAAAGCTCAAAAAACCCAAATGGATATTCCAGAAACGGGTTCGTCTTCTTTGCAACAGACATGAACTTGAAGATGGTGTTGTTCCTGGGACAGACGGGGAAAACACCGTCTAAAATGAAGATTTTGAACAAGTCTCTGATACGATTCGTGATTTTTGAAGAATTTTGTGCATAGACGGTCACACTCTCAGGAAATACCTTCAACCAGGCTTAACCACCAGAGCAATTTACGACGCTTATTGTAAGACCGTTGAGAATGCGGCGTCGTACTGTAAATTTATACATCAAACTGGTCAAAACGAGTTCAATTTTTCCTTTGAGCCGCCGGTAAATCATTTTTTAAATACCAGCGATACGTACCGCAAAATGTCTAACGACGATCGGCAATGCAATGCAGAACAGTATCAAGCAAATCTTCGTAGGATGCAGCACGTTTTTGATGCCAAGAGATCTCATGGTGGAAAAGGCGCGAGTGGCAGTGATATTATTTGCGCCATATTCGATATGGAAAAAGTCTGTAACGCCATGTACTCCGATTTCTGATATTCATGACAAAACGTAAGCTCAGCACATACAATTTTGCTATATGGGAAAAGCTATGAATTCGTGCACATGTGGAATGAGGTCTGAGGAAGGGATCGGTGAAAAGTGCTATAGCAGTGCGAATATGGCTGAAATCGTTACGGAAAGATGTTCAGCGCGTTTATCTGGGCAGTGTCACCACGACAGACCAAAATCGAAAATAAAGCGATGGCTGTGATGTTTTTGAATTTTTAGCTACAGAAACTGAACGAAGCATCACATGTATAAAGCACCAAATAAGAAATTTCTGCAAATATTTCATGAAATAAAGCTACTCGTCAAAAGAGTAAAGTATATTTTGCGCTGAGATCTAAAATTGCCAGATACCAATCTTGAAATAAAATTTACACACTTTCACAGTATTTTAGCTTGAAACATTAATAATCAAAAATTTTACTGTAGCACAGTTGATGAATTCGAGATTTGGGGAACTGCGTTGCAGTTCGTGGTCGAAGGTAGTAAGCTTCTTTGTTTAGCCATTGTATTAGCCAAACGCATATTTTTATTGATCGTCAGTTTTTCAATACCGTACAAGCGATACTAGTATGATAATGAGACTATTTTCCACGCCTTTGTAACGTATCAGAAATGATTTAACAACACTGGCAACGTGCATTCAAGATAATTTTTAAGACCTCAATTCAAATCTGAAGTATTTTCTGGAGCCAGACTTCTTCACCAACAGAAAATTTCGTGTTATAACACAGTTTCGAAGAAAATGTCGTATATGAAATTATAATTAATAGCTTAACTTGTGGTTTAGTTTTTTGATCACTACCCACGCAGCTGCGAATAAAATCGTAGTTTATATCTTACTCATTCGATTATCAGTTTATGGAACCCGGTCATAGCCACCTGGAGGTTGATAATGTACATTTAAACATTGAACGCCGGTCCAAACACAGAGAAATTTTCACCACATCCGACTGGGTAAAACTAATGCTGGAAATGAATTATACTGTGCTAGGACCGGGTATTGCCGACTGTATCAATTTTCCCCAATTTGCTAAGATCGGTATGCCGTACTAAAAGTCCATAGTGGACCTGGAGCAATTGAATTGGCTCCAATTAAAGGCAATGAAGTACGTGAAGAGTTGCCTGGAGGCTTTTTACATCAAATACGAAATAGATAAGAACCTGTCGTGGATGAGGGTTCCATTAACCTTGGCGAAAAATACCAGACGGACCACTGCGGCGCTGAATATTAATACTTCGGTTGACATACTTGCTATGCCTCTATATCCCGGTGTCACTCAACTACCGGTAAAAGCGAGTAAGAAAGATCTCACCGTCTGTGACTGCTCACATTTCTTCGAACAACGTAACTATTTTCGAGAGATGGTAACGGTTCGTGATGAGAGCGATACACATAGCGAAGATTTGTGAATAGTAAGCTGTAACCCTGCTGACCCCATTCTACAAGGACTGTGGTCAACGTTGTGATTAATGCCACAAGGTGGTTCAAGCCGACAATTTGTTTAAAACATATGATCAATGAATTGGCCAATTCTACAACAATAGCTTCAGTTTCAAGAAATTATAAGACTATGCTATCGGTATTAATCATATGACGGTTATCTCATCTGACAGGACTGTGGCAACATTATATATGCGATTTTTTGTTGGTCAGAATGGTATACATGAGTAGGATAACATTTAGTTGCTCATTATATCAAGAGGGGGGATACTAGGAGATAAGAGGGCATGAGTGTACATCAGCAATAGTATTCGTTTAAGAGATTTACACTGAGATAATCCGATCAAAGGTTGTGTGGAGAAGTTAATAGTATTAAACCAGGGGGAAATATTAGGAATACAGAGTGATTGGTCAACTCTATTGAAGGCTCTTAATAGTTCTGTGATCACTTCTGCGACTGTTCTGGAGCATATAGGGTGTTTGGATGGACTAATCTGGAAAACAAGGTCCTTCACTGTGTTAGGTGCCCTTCAAGGATTTTTGGAAACCAGGTGGCTGACAAGATGGCAAAGAAAGGTGCTTTTGGGTTTTCATTCGGCCTTTTGTTCCTGTTTTAAGTGCAACGGTAAAAAGTGCTCTTGGGCAACTGCTTGAGAAAAATATATGGGCATATGGACAAAGGGAGGAGGGTGTCGGCAAATTTGACTAAACTTCACATGTTTGAACTAAAAGAATAGCCGATACCTTTGGAAATTTGAGCAAAGATTATTGGTTCAGGTTACTATCTCAGGTAATCACAGTGTAAGATCCTCTCAATGTACACCTTAGAGTAGTGAGGTTGAGGGACAACGACATGTGTGACTTGTGTGCTCCTCAAAGCGGAGATAATGGAACATTTTCTACTTTAATGTAAACAATGGGAAGAAGTAATAGGAGGTTCATGGGGAATAATAGTTTTTAGGTGGATCAAAATTTCCCATGTTTAGATACATAGAGCTGTTAGTGTTAATTTAGTAACAATGGGAGATCAAAAATTCAGTAGAAGATCAATAGAGAAGGGGTTTGTAATGTCTTCTCCATCTCGGTGACCTGTGCAGTATTAATATGCGTTAATAGTCTCGAGAATTATCTATCAATGTAACCCAATTTCCAGAATATAGTGGGTCATCAGTAGTTTGGTACATGGCATGAAAAAGCAGGGCCGGACCCAGGGTTTGCCGGCCCCTTCTCGGCATTTGGATTAAGTCGGTTAATGGAAACATGGGGGTTACAAATGGGAGTTCTCCTGCCCAGTCAAAGTTTAACCAAATATGCTTATTGTCATGAGAAAATATCGGAATGATAGATGAAAATGGTTTATTACCAAATATTTTTATCTAATCATCTTTTTAAGACAAAAAATTGAGAAAATGCGGTTACTGTGCGAGCTGCATTGAACGCTTGTGGTGTTGAGAAGCGTGGTTCTGGTTTTTACTGTCATTATTTTTATGGTACGGCATTTTTGGTTTGTTAAAAAAAAATGGATAACAGTTGGTAGCACCGAAGCTGGAAACGTGGCACTCAATTGAAAAACGAAGCAAATATTTTAAACGAAGTATGATGATCAACTTGAATGGCAATTATTTCTCTTTATAGAGATAGTTGCGAGAGCTCAATGGCGACAACTGAGTTTGAAGATATTGATGACATTTAAGAATTGGCGTTATTTTTTGCTAAAGCTGCGCTACACGCTGGCAACCGAGACCGGAATTGTTCGAAAAATGCGTAAGGCAATGACAGGGTTTGGTTGGAGTTCAACGAGCCCCTTCAAGTGAATGTTGTTTATAACGTAGAACGATTCTATGTTTTCGCCATATGTGTCACAGTATCTGATGGGTTCTTCACATATTCCTCCCCGTCCACATCGAATATTGCTTCGAAAAATTTGACATGATTTTCGACGATCCGTTGGCCTTTGCTTTGTGAAGATGAATCCAAACAGTCATACAGGATTCCCCAGCTAACTGAAGCGCTAATGAAGCACCTACAGTGCCTTGAGCAGGCGTAGAAATTTGTTCGAAACTGATCTGCAGCATTTTGTTCTTCGCCCTGGTCCACGCTTTCATCATCAAACTGCTTCTTTTTTCTGCGTCATCGAGCTTCTGTCAATTTGGTGCCGATGCCTAATTCATTGGCGATATCTTTGGCAGACGCTGCGACACCTGCATAACCCTCTGTTCTGTAGCGGTCCAGAAATGCTAAAGGTTGCTTCAACTTTCCGTTCATTAATTCCAACGTTTGGACTTTGTAATATTTTGCTAGCCTTATTAATTTTATGCAGCATCATACAGTATTACCAAGATACAACAAACGCCCAATCGAGTAGATGTCCGAGAAGAGAATCTGCTTTGGAAGCAGTAGTGAGCATATTTCCATTGCATGTTCCTTCAAAAACTGCGGGTCATTCACGCTCAATTCCTTTGCCCCAGAAAAAAATGACTAATTTGTTTTGACTGGGTTTATATCATTTACACCCTATGACCAAAAAACATAAAAGGATCCGTAATTTGGGGGTGCCGTTTCCTAGTAAATTTTTTTAACCGTTTTTATGCTATGGTTTCCCAAATACCGCCACCTGCTGCTCAGCAAGGTACTATAAAATGGCCTCTGGTATGCTCCAGTTTGGCATTCTGCAGAACTCCGTATATCAAAAATTAAGCTTTTTATATCTATTCTTGGGTGAATTTAACACTTTTAAAACACCGGGGGTGCCGATTTATACCGGTTATTAAATGGAAACGAAGCAGCAGACGGTAGCTATTTGTATCGATAGTTTAGCGTGGGGGAAGTGTTATGCAAAAAAATTCAAAACACACCCTTTGCCAGATATGTTAGAATGCCGGGAGTAGCTAGTGGTCGGAGGGTGGGGTTAAAATGTGAAATGGCCAATTTGACCGTTTTTGATCCAGCATAGTTAACTAGAAAACGGTATGTAAGATATTCTATACCAGAATTTTTACTATGAGGTTCAAAAAATGTTGTGTAAACCTGACTAATCTTTCATAGAAAAGAATTTGGCCATAACTTTCGACCACCGAGCCACGACACCACCCGAAAAAGAAGAGGGTTGTAAAATTAGTCATTACGATTTTTGTCAATTTGGTACTTATGTGGATGTCCAGCCTCTTACGGCGTGTGTGAAGCCGTAAAATTTATTTCTGTTTGAATTAGCTAACTAATGACGCTTCCTAGCGCAAATAACATTTTTACCAGTTCCCTGCACGTTTTATGTGCTACTGGCCAAAATATCCAATTTACCCCCCCCCCCCGACCAAAAGGTCATCGTAGCGTGAAATGACCCTCCAGTGATACGGATGGCTCCTGGGGACTGAACGTTTGGTTCTGTTATTGCTCAGATAGAACAGAAAACAATTCTGTCAATTTCGGCGTTTTCGACAGAATGCCGGATAGTGGTGGAAATGATGGTTCCTCTCTTTCTCTTTTCTGAGCTCCAGTTTTATGCTGGTATGACATTGACAGTTTTGCTATGTAATCAATTGGACTAACAAACTAAAAATAAAACTCAAACTATAACGCGGGTAAAACTATAGACAGATATGTAAGCACTACTAGTGTTATAAGTTGCTGCAACTGTCCAGTGCTGTACAAACTTGCCCCTACCGCCTGTGGAAGGCGGGACCCCAAAAGAATACGCGCAGCTAATCAAGTTTTCGAAATTTTAGGCACTTCGCGACATTTACGGCCCTTAAAATTTAAATTACAAAATTCTGCGCGGGCCCCTTCGGGCTCGGACCCCCACCTTGAGGGGTGGGGGGCTAAAAAATTGTAAACTTTGTGTATGGTAGACGTTTTTCGGCATTCGGCATACAAATATTTGGTTATTTAGAGTCCAACGTGCATATTTTATCAGTTTTCATGGGTTTATGGAAACTCGATTTTCAGAATATAGTCTGCTCCTTCAGTTCTTTGGTTGTGTTGCGTACAGCTCATCGATAAATGTCTATATATGTTTCCGGCAGGCTGAATATGATGGTTTGGTTATCTAGGGAGCAGCACACGTACTTCATGAGTTGTCAGTTGTTTTCGATGTGATTAGGGTCGACGAGGTTTATGGTTTTCAATGGGTTCAGGCTTCAAATGCTTGTAGGATAGTATAAACATCAAACACAGCCCGGTATATGTGATAAAGGAAATGACTTAAAATTGAAACCTCCCTCGCTCCGTTTCTCCCTCGCTTACGGGATACTGACGGTATTATATCTGTCTGAAATTGATATACTGGAAATAAACTCCTTGATCCTTTGCAGATAGTCCAGCATCTAGTGTAGCTGTTTGATTAAATTTTGTCATAATTTAGCTAAATTTATTCGTTTTTCTAGGCGTTAAACAAAGTTTACTATTTCTCCTACTACTATGTCAAAACTGGCGGGATTGATGAAGCGTCGTCGAGTGTGAGTCTTGAGCCGAACCATATCACATTTCCTTTGTGTCGACGACGGATATCGTAATGCTCTAACAACAATTAGCGGCGCTATCGAAGACGAATGCGGCGGCGGCTGTCCGGTTTCGTTCCGGGCTCGATTTTTGGATCGTATTGGAGCACCCGCGACGGGTTAGTTCGATATTGCATTGGTGAGATTTTGCGTCAACATTCGTCCAAAATGTGACAACGACATCGATATGGTGATTCGTCTTGTGATCTGTTTCAAAAAAGTAAAAAAACAGAATTAGTTGCACAAAATGCACAGCAATTAGTAACATTATGGAAGGAGTTGCTGTTAAATTTATGATGCATTTTAAGCGTATGTTTTAAACGGATGCGATGTATAGTCAGTCAAACCTATAGTTGCGTTGGTACATAAATCAAATAAAATTTGCAATCTATTTTTATAATAGATTTTCGACAAAGAGTTAGGATGTTAAGATCGTCGAATTTCGCTCCGCTGGTCATAGTGATGGTAGTTTTATAGTATGTGGTAGCTGTTTTTGTATACATTATTCCTTCAAAATAGTGGTGTTGTGGTGTCATTGTACATGGCTTCGGTGCGTTCGTTAACGTCTACGACTAAGCAGAGTCAGTAGAGATATTTTGATGAAATCAATATTACTACATTACCTAGGTTAGTATATACGCTAACTTTAATAAAAGCCGTGTTAGAGGTGGTATCTTAGCTATTTTATTGTTCTCGTGTGTTACCTAGATTAGGGTAAATACACCAGTTTGAATTATTTTTTCCAGAAATGGTTGAAAAGTTTTGGTCGTGTCGGTGCTTGTTGAGGGGGACATTTACAGTCTGGAATGCGTATGCCAGAACGTCGCAGTCGGTGTCCCGGTTGTGTGTCGCGGTACCGGACGGGCTGGGGATCTGATCGCTGCGATATATCAATTTTATGCGGATGAAATTGAGTAAGCTGTTGAGCTGTTTTTGTTGTTTGTTGTCACTTTGTTTATTTGTTATTGCTTGTTTATTTATTATTCGTGGATTTATTTGTTTGTGGATGGTCTGTGGTGTGCGATCAAGTGCAACAGATGGCACGCCTGATTGGCTTGCTCACAGTGGAGGTGGGACCTGCCAACTTTTTGAGCAAGAGGGGAATTGGAAAGAACTGGGCTAATTTCCTTACAGGTTACCTGGGGGGTACCAGGCACTCCAGGTCATCTGTGGGTCTGGTAATTGCGTTTTATCGCGTTTCTCATGTAGCAACAGCATGCATGCATGTTGTGTTTCTTGCATGTTTGATATGTTTTTACAGTAAAGTTTCTGTTTTGTGAAGTGTTTTAGTTGCGAAACGTGGTACACAAACTTTCTTTGTTTGCAGAGAGCTTCTGACGGGCGCTGTAGACTATCTCAAAGTACGATCAACTCATTTCGAAAGTTCACAAAGTTCTCGAACTATGGAACGAACGAAGACAGACAGCCGTGTCGTCAGTGCCGATGAGCTGTGAGTACAGAGGCGGCGGCAGAGCGGACAGGCACCAACTTCGAAAACGTAAACGGAAGGCTGCAAAAGATAAGCTGTCGCCGTTACGGCCCGGGAATACGGAGACCGCGACTGGACCCAGCGGGGATGATACACAGGCTGATTCCGGCGTGAACGAAAAATCGCCTGTCTTTGACGCTGGTTCCCGATTGTCCCGCGAATTGAGAGATCCCGAGCCCTCGTCTACTGGCGACTTTGGTGACCGTCGAGAGTCGGCAGCGTTGCTGAACGTCGCACGTGGAACGTCACCGCAAACGCTTGCTGAGCAGCTGATATTGGCTATCGCAAACGGCATGGTAGGTCTTTATTCCGTCGAATATCAGTAATGAGGACTTAGTGTTATCATTATCGAATCGATTCCGTAATATTGCCTATTTGCAGCAATCAGAGCAGCATATAATACTGTGCCACATTAAAATCTTAGGTAATAGCAAGCAGGGGAGTAATGGCAATTCTGGCTTTGGTTCCGGCGAAAATCGTGTTTCGGTTGCGGTTCCGGTAAAGGGCAAAAACCATACCGAAACCGCAATTCTGGTCTCAAAATTTTGTTTGAAATTTTCCACATTTTTGCTTCATCTGTAGTCTAAACATATATTCTAGCGAAGCTCGCTTGCGAGCCAGAATTCGAGCGGTAACAACAATCCCCCAAACAGAAGTGTGAAAAATATTTGCCACACCATATTTTTGTCACTTGCAATGAATTCCGGCGGTTTATAAAACCCATATCCGGCACTTAAAACCAACAATAAACACACATTCAGGGCGCTTCTCGCGACCACCTTTACCAAAAATTTCGGAAACGTCATTTTTTATGCCAAGCATTAACCATAAGTGTAAACAATTGCCAAATATTTTTAACACTTGGAATAAGTTTATTTGCCCAGAAATCCCCATATAAGACACTAAAAGCAAACAAAAACACACATTTAGGTGCATTTCCCACGACTTTTCACCAAATATGAAATTTGGCGCCAACTATAATCTTATAGACTCCAGATTGGGAAGTGGATGAAAAACTTGTTATATATCATTGGAAAGCCCTGGTAAAGCTACATGGAATAGGCTGCTATTAGTTGCGGATACCTCGTTGATAGCTAATTGACAAAAGTCGCAAAAACTGGAGGGGTTGTCCGAAAAATGAGCCAAAATGACGTCATTTTGACCCATAACTTTCCCACGGGGAAAAAATTCAAAATCGGGTCTCCGTCACTATACTTAAATCGACCATTGCGGTTCGAATGAGCTATCATGCATCAAAATCCGCCCAACCGTGTATCAAATCCAGGTACGACACACACAGGACCTACTATTCCAGAGCCAAAATTGAAAATTCTCGTTTCACTCGCTCGCGAGTAAATGATCGCTCTTCATGATCAAGTTCCAGGAAACCAAGCAGAAGAAAAAATTACTCAGCAATTTACCGTTTGAAAGGTAAGTAGAGGCACATGATTTTAGATAGGAATTTTTCATCTGAAACTGCAGGAGTTTGTTAAAACAAACCCAAGTCGATGCTTGTAGCACCTAGTTTACACATTCAGAAGTCTGCGGGTATGTTCAAATTAAACCGTGTAAACTCAGTAACAGAGTATGGATTATTTGAACGTACTTAGCTGTAAGCTAGGCTAACATAATGCAACGCAGCCAGGAACTGCGTTCTTGCCAGTGAAATGTATTTATTGGAACTGCACGTGGAGGATAACAGTTTGTCTCATTTATAGCATCCTGATTAGAAAGTTATTATCATTATCATCCAACTAACGAGCGCTGTTTGCACAACGCTAGCCTAAACAGTGTCTTGGACAACGCATCAGAAACTTACCTTCTATTATTTTTTTCAGAACCATATAAATCAATAATTTCAAGTTTCCTACAGTAGAAACATGCAAAAAACGTATGTGTAGTAACGGGAGGCGACTGGAGACAGAGCGAAAGTGTGTATTCTACGCTCCAAAGCTTTGTAACAATATTCCATTTGACGCAGTATACGGGAAGAGTATAGTGGAAGACATTTTTTGCTCTGTTAGTTCATAAACCGACATATTGATCAATGAATAAAATATTATTGGCTTCCTCAGTCTCTTTAAAGTTTCAGAAAGGCAATAATGCCATCGCAAAACATTAAGTTTAATGTAAAAGTTATTTTCAATACATTTTAAATCCACTATACCTTGATCTGTTTTACTATATACAAGTTTTCGAAGACCAGGTTCCGGATCCGGGTTAAATTCAATGGTTCCAGTTCCGGTTATTCCCTGTTAACAAGGTATACCCACCTTAAATTAATATAGGCGTTTAAAATTAACATCAAGGTTTCGATTTTAATACGTGGCGAAACAAATCGTTGACCAAAATACAATAGCGTAAAATTGATTTTTTTGCGTTAATATTTTTAGATTCACAATATTCGACGCTAAACAGTTGGATCCTCGCGAAATTGGATAAACAGCTCCTGTTGTCGTGCCTTCTCGACAGTAGCTGCAATCTTCGTCTTTTTTTGTGATGCGTTTATGTTTCCGAACAATAAATTGAAAGCTCCGTCAATAAGTTATAGGAAGTCCTATTCTGTTTGACTACTTCAGCTGCCCTCACCATGCAAAGAAAACTGGGCACTGCTCTCGGGGATGAACTGTCTGTAATTATCCCTTGGGGGTTTTAAATTTCCGAAATGGGGCGCATGCAGGGATAATTGATAAAGTTTAAAGAAGCCAGATATGCGTTGTGACGAACCAGCTGAACTGGTCTTTAAACAAAAGTTATGTCATAATTTCAACAATTTGCAACTGCAATCCAGCATTATATTATTGATGATCCTGTCTTAGATGTGTATGCATATTTTATGGTATATCTCCACAAATACTGCTGTGAGTACATTGTACAAGTGGTCTGTACGTAGTTGCCTCGTTCCGCAGAAATTCTGACATTCGTATCGCGTCAGTAAAAAATAACTACGTTTTCAAATTTCTATGCGAACCTGTATGAAATTGAAAGAATTTTATATCTCATTCGGATTAGTAATACGTTCTATTTTTGTTGTGTTAACCGTGTTTAAACTCGTGATATGTAAACCAGTTTTATTTCAATAATTACAACAGTTTGAAACAATTTGAATACAACGAAATTGAAACAATTTTATCGCTTATTTGGATTAGTAATACGCTCATTTTTTGTTGCGTTAACTGTGTTGCCTCTCGTGATATGTAAACCAGTTTTATTTCAATAATTACAACAGTTTGAAACAATTGAATACAACGGAATTGAAACAATTTTATCGCTTATTTGGATTAGAAATACGCTCATTTTTGTTGCGTTAACTGTGTTGCCTCTCGTGACATGTAAAGCAGTTTTATTTCAATAATTAAACAATTTTTATTCAACAACAGGCAAAAAACTCGATATCGCTGGCCAGCTTCGACTTGCTTGACGATGGAATCGCTCCCAATGTGGCACACGATCGCATTTTGCGCTTCAGTTTATCGCTATCCGACGAGCAGCAAGAAGAGCACCATAAGCGCGAACACGCCCCGCTGAGCTTCCCCGATCGCGAGCGTACTACGCGTTTTTCACCGATGCTCTGGCTGATTGCCAGCTGGAATTTGTCAAACTCTGACATCGAGAACGGTGTAAATGTTCAACGGTATTTGACAGTCTCGCGACTGCGATATTTGTACTCGCGAACGGTAGGTTTGGGATATGTTTCTCTCCCATTTAGGCGCGAAGCCTAATTCCAACATCTCTCCTATCGCCCGAAAAAACCGGGTTAAAGGGGCTCTGGTCAGGTCCCAAAAATCAGATTACCTGTAATTACCAGACAATCAGTGTGATTGAGGTAAATTGGCCTCATTTTCAAGAGCAAATAACATTCTACAAAAATGTATATAAAGCTTTGATACGTAGTTGTCTTAGGATGTGCGATTTGAGGCAAAAGGGTTTCGTAAAATAGGCAAATGAGACCTGAAATGTCTTCAGTCACTCTCTTTTTGTAGAGCAATTCATGATTCACTTTGTAAGTTCAATTATACAGATCTGCATATCTGTAAATTACATATTCAACACTCGGAATTTACCATCTTGGCGATAGACACGCGACGAGTATTAAGCGTTTGTTCCGTCTCGCCCTATTTCACTCAAAATAATTTGTAGTTTACTAAGAAGTACATACCTGAGCATCTATCTATTATTGTTCGTTTCGCTGATAATTGATTCCTGTCGCCTTCGCTGTCGACATGGAACCCGGAGATCTGGGATCGGTCGATCTGGAACTCTGTAATATCGAGTGTGTGTGAATATATTCCGATGGGGTAATCGGTTTACCTATTACGTTTTAGTTTCATTCTTTTGATGAACCTGTAACAAAAATATACTAGCCAGCTCTTATTTGTCTTATGTGTGTATAGTCACGGCCAGAAGTTCAAAATATTCCATCGAAATTTCGACCGCTTACGACTAAACTATACTTCTATTTCTTGCCAAGTTCAAATTTACATATTTTTGGTCGGGACTGTATCTTATAGTGACAGAATGGCATATCTGAACTATTGTAGAATAATTTTTGCTAACCCTTGGAATTATGTCAACTTAACGTTTAGTCGCTGCGTAGTTTATATCCAGTCAGTTATAATCAGATCATTTTATGGTGTAAATGCACAACGTGAAAAATTTACACAGTCCGAAGAGAATTTTAACACAATTTTACACACCTCTGATGTCTGTTTGAATTTTAGCTGTGGGTGCTTAAAACTATAGTACTAGCCAAAAATGAGTATCATCTTTCGAACGAACGATCATCGAACAGGAATCGAACAAAATTTATTTGTTCTCGGACAAGACTCGAACACTTTTCGAACAGGTCTCGAACAAAGTTAAAGAAGCGCACCAAAATTTTCAATTTATCGAACGAACTTCAAGCGAACATCGAATGAACAGCACTCTTTTCTGTACTGTAGTAAGTGTACTCGCTAGTGACTGCAATGCGGGTATTTTAACGCTCGAACAATAGTTTAGAAACGTTAGATTTCACATGTTCTGATTCACATTATGCTCCAAGCGTAAACCCTTAGAGCTGTATACTTCATCACAGAACATTGGTTACCCGAGTTGTATTTTGTACAATCAAATATAAATACAAAGTTATGGCGAATATTTTAAATACACAGCATGGGAAAATTTTACACCCAGCTGATTAGCAAAACGAAAACCCTGAATTACCTATTGGTGAGCACCGCCCAAATCAGCAATTCCTGGTAGGGCTGTGAAAATTCAGAGTCATTCTGATCATCGATAGTGTCGGTCGCGTACTGTCGATGACGAAATCGGCGGGTAAATTTACGAATCAGCAAGTAAATATCGGCAAGACAGAGGCTTTTAAATTTTGGCTTCGGCTTTGGCGGCGTAAAGCCGAGCAGACGATCGCTTAGATTGCTTCGAACGAAGTTGCGTGAGGGTTGAGCTGCCAGAGGTTTATTGATCAGTTTCTCCAAGATATAGCCGAGATACGACTGGGGTTGTGCCTAAAATATAAAACCATAAAACAGTACTGATTACTAACTAACTAGGATATAAACTACGCAGCGACTAAACGTTAAGTTGACATAATTCCAAGGGTTAGCAAAACTATTCTACAAATCGTTAGATATGCCATTCTGTCACTATAAGATACAGTCCCGACCAAAAATATGTAAATTTGAACTCGCAAGAAATAGAAGTATAGTTTAGTCGTAAGCGGTCGAAATTTCGATGGAATATTTTGAACTTCTGGCCGTGACTATACACACATAAGACAAATAAGAGCTGGCTAGTATATTTTTGTTACAGGTTAATACAAAAAGAATTGAAACTAAAACGTAATAGGTAAACCAATTACCCCATCGGAATATATTCACACACACTCGATATTACAGAGTTCCAGATCGACCGATCCCAGATCTCCGGGTTCCATGTCGACAGCGAAGGCGACAGGAATCGATTATCAGCGAAACGAACAATAATAGATAGATGCTCAGGTATGTACTTCTTAGTAAACTACAAATTTTTGAGTGAAATAGGGCGAGTGTACACAAACGCTTAATACTAGTAGCATGTCTTGTCGCCAAGATGGTAAATTCCGAGTGTTGAATATGTAATTTACAGATATGCAGATCTGTATAATTGAACTTACAAAGTGAATCATGAATTGCTCTACAAAAAGAGAGTGACTGTGGAGATTTCGGGTCTCATGTGCCTATTTTACAAACCCTTTTGCCTCAAATCGCACATCCTAAGACAACTACGTATCAAAGCTTTATATACATTTTTGTAGAATGTTATTTGCTCTTGAAAATGAGGCCAATTTACCTCAATCACACTGATTGTCTGGTAATTACAGGTAATCTGATTTTTGGGACCTGACCAGAGCCCCTTTAACCCGGTTTTTTCGGGCGATAGGAGAGATGTTGGAATTAGGCTTCGCGCCTAAATGAAGAAAACATATCCCAAACCTACCGTTCGCGAGTACAAATATCGCAGTCGCGAGACTGTCAAATACCGTTGAACATTTACACCGTTCTCGATGTAGAGTTTGACAAATTCCAGCTGGCAATCAGCCAGAGCATCGGTGAAAAACGCGTAGTACGCTCGCGATCGGGAACTCAGCGCGCCGTGTTCGCGCTTATGGTGCTCTTCTTGCTGCTCGTCGGATAGCGATAAATTGAAGCGCAAAATGCGATCGTGTGCCACGTCGGAGCGATTCCATCGTTGAGCAAGTCGAAGCTGGCCAGCGATATCGAGTTTTTTGCCTGTTGTTGAATAAAATTGTTTAATTATTGAAATAAAACTGCTTTACATGTCACGAGAGGCAACACAGTTAACGCAACAAAAATGAGCGTATTACTAATCCAAATAAGCGATAAAATTGTTTCAATTCCGTTGTATTCAATTGTTTCAAACTGTTGTAATTATTGAAATAAAACTGGTTTACATATCACGAGAGGCAACACAGTTAACGCAACAAAAATGAGCGTATTACTAATCCAAATAAGCGATAAAATTGTTTCAATTCCGTTGTATTCAATTGTTTCAAACTGTTGTAATTATTGAAATAAAACTGGTTTACATATCACGAGAGGCAACACAGTTAACGCAACAAAAATGAGCGTATTACTAATCCAAATAAGCGATAAAATTGTTTCAATTCCGTCAGGTTTGCATAGAAATTTGAAAACATAGTTATTTTTTACTGACGCGATACAAATGTACGAATTTCTGCGGAACGAGGCAACTACGTACAGACCACTTGTACAATGTACTCACAGCAGTATTTGTGGAGATATACCAAAAATATGCATACACATCTAAGACAGGATCATCAATAATATAATGCTGGATTACAGTTGCAAATTGTTGAAATTATGACATAACTATTGTTTAAAACCGCCTCAGCTGGTTCATCACAACGCATATCTGGCTTCTTTAAACTTCCTAAATTATACCTGCATGCGCCCCATTTCGGAACCGAAACTACCAGGGGATAATTCCAGACAGTTCATCCCGAGAGCAGTGCCCAGATTTCTTTGCATGGTGAGGGCAGCTGACATTGCCGAACGAATCGGACTTCCTATAACTTATTGACGGAGCTTTCAATTTATTGTTCGGAAACATAAACGCATCACAAAGAAAGACAAAGATCCACTTACTGTCGAGAAGGCACGACAACAGACTGTTATCCAATTCGCGAGGATCCGACTGTTTAGCGTCGAATATGTAAATCTAAAAATATTAACGCAAAAAAATCAATTTTACGCTATTGTATTTTGGTCAACGATTTGTTCCGCCACGTATTAAAATCGAAACCTTGATGTTAATTTTAAACGCCTATATTAATTTAAGGTGGTATACCTTGTTAACAGGGAATAACCGGAACTGGAACCGTCAATTTAACCCGGATCCGGAACCTGGTCTTCGAAACTTGTATATAGTAAAACAGATCAAGGTATAGTGGATTTAAAATGTATTGAAAATAACTTTTACATTAAACTTAATGTTTTGCGATGGCATTATTGCCTTTCTGAAACTTTAAAGAGACTGAGGAAGCCAATAATATTTATTCATTGATCAATATGTCGGTTTATGGACTCCCAGAGCAAAAAATGTCTTCCACTATACACTTTGCGTATACTGCGTCAAATCGAATATGCTTACAAAGCTTGGAGCGTAGAATACACACTTTCGCTCTGTCTCCAGTCGCCTCCCGTTACTACACATACGTTTGTTGCATGTTCTTCTGTAGGAAACTTGAAATTATTGATTTATATGGTTCTGAAAAAAATAATAGAAGGTAAGTTTCTGATCAGTTGTCAGAGACACTGTTTAGGCTAGCGTTGTGCAAACAGCGCTCGTTAGTTGGATGATAATGATAATAACTTTCTAATCAGGATGCTATAAATGAGACAAACTGTTATACTGCTCATCCAGTTCCAATAAATACATTTCACTGGCAAGAACGCAGTTCCTGGCTGCGTTGCATTATGTTAGCCTAGCTTACAGCTAAGTACGTCTAAATAATCCATACTCTGTTACTGAGTTGCACGGTTTAATTCGAACATACCCGCAGACTTCTGAATGTGTAAACTAGGTGCTACAAGCATCGACTTGGGTTTGTTTTAACAAACTCCTGCAGGTTAAGATGAAAAATTCCTATCTAACATTATGTGCCCTACTTACCTTTCAAACGGTAAATTGCTGAGTAATTTTTTCTTCTGCTTGGTTTTATTGGAACTTGATCATGAAGAGCGATCATTCCACTCGCGAGCGAGTGAAACGAGAATTTTCAATTTTGGCTCTGGAGGGGGGGTGAGGAGGTCCTGTGTGTGTCGTACCTGGATCTCGATAACGGTTGGGCGGATTTTGATGCATGATAGCTCATTCGAACCGCAATGGTCGATTTAAGTATAGTGACGGAGCCCGATTTTGAATTTTTTCCCGTGGGAAAGTTATGGGTCAAAATGACGTCATTTTGGCCCATTTTTCGGACAACCCCTCCAGTTTTTGCGACTTTTGTCAATAACTAAACGAGGTATCCGCAAACTAATAGGCCTATTCCATGTAGCTTTACCAGGGCTTTCCAATGATATATAACAAGTTTTTCATCCACTTCCCAATCTGGAGTCTATAAGATTATAGTTGGCGCCAAATTTCATATTTGGTGAAAAGTCGTGGGAAATGCACCTAAATGTGTGTTTTTGTTTGCTTTTAGTGTCTTATATGGGGATTTCTGGGCAAATAAACTCATTGCAAGTGTTAAAAATATTGTTGGGCAATTATTTTTTACACTTCTGGTTAATACTTGGCATAAAAAATGACGTTTCCGAAATTTTTGGTGAGAAGTCGTGGGAAAAAGCACCTGAATGTGTGTTTATTGTTGGTTTTAGTGCCGGATATGGGTTTTCTGGACCGACGAACTCATTGCAAGTGACAAAAATATGGTGTGGCAAATATTTTTCACACTTCTGTTTCGGGGGATTGTTGTTACCACTCGAATTCTGGCTCGCAAGCGAGCTTCACTAGAATATATGTTTAGACTACAGATGAAGCAAAAATGTGGAAAATTTCAAACAAAATTTTGAGACCAGAATTGCGGTTTCGGTATGGTTTTTGCCCTTTACCGGAACCGCAACCGGAACACGATTTTCGCCGGAACCGGAGCCGGAATTGCGGTTACTCCCTGCTTGCTATTACCTAAGACTTTAATGTGGCACAGTATTATATGCTGCTCTGATTGCTGCAAATAGGCAATATTACGGAATCGATTCGATAATGATAACACTAAGTCCTCATTACTGATATTCAACGGAATCAAAGACCTACCATGCCGTTTGCGATAGCCAATATCAGCTGCTCAGCAAGCGTTTGCGGTGACATTCCACGTGCGACGTTCAGCAACGCTGCCGACTCTCGACGGTCACCAGAGTCGCCAGTAGACGCAGGGCTCGGATCTCTCAATTCGCGGGACAATCGGGAACCAGCGTCGAAGACAGGCGATTTTTCGTTCACGCCGGAATCAGCCTGTGTATCATCCCCGCTGGGTCCAGTCGCGGTCTCCGTATTCCCGGGCCGTAACGGCGACAGCTTATCTTTTGCAGCCTTCAATTTACGTTTTCGAAGTTGATGCCTGTCCGCTCTGCCGCCGCCTCTGTACTCACAGCTCATCGGCACTGACGACACGGCTGTCTGTCTTCGTTCGTTCCATCGTTCGAGAACTTTGTGAACTTTCGAAATGAGTTGATCGTACTTGAGATCGTATACAGCGCCGGTCGGAAGTTCCCTGCAAACAAAGAAAGTTTGTGTACCACGCTTCGCAACTAAAACACTTCACCAAACAGAAACTTTACTGTAAAAACATATCAAACATGCAAGAAACACAACATGCATGCATGCTGTTGCTACATGAGAAACGCGATAAAACGCAATTACCAGACCCACAGATGACCTGGAGTGCCTGGTTTCCCCCAGGTAACCTGTAAGGAAATTAGCCCAGTTATTTCCAATTCCCCTCTTGCTCAAAAAGTTGGCAGGTCCCACCTACACTGTGAGCAAGCCAATTTGGCGTGCCATCTGTTGCACTTGATCGCACACCACAGACCATCCACAAACAAATAAATCCACGAATAATAAATAAACAAGCAATAACAAATAAACAAAGTGACAACAAACAACAAAAAAGCTCAACAGCTTACTCAATTTCATCCGCATAAAATTGATATATCGCAGCGATCAGATCTGCAGCCCGTCCGGTACCGCGACACACCACAACCGGGACACCGACTGCGACGTTCTGGCATACGCATTCCAGACTGTAAATGTCGCCCTCAACAAGCACCGACACGACCGGAACTTCGAGACCATTTTCTGGAAAAAATAATTCAAACTGGTGTATTTACCCTAATCTAGGTAACACACAAACAATGATTCACTAAGATACCACCTCTAACACGGCTTCTATTAAAGTTAGCGTATATACTAACCTAGGTAATGTAGTAATATTGATTCATCGAAATATCTCTACTGACTCTGCTTAGTCGTGACGTTAACAAACGCACCGAGGCCATGTAGAATGACACCACGACACCACTATTTTTGAAGGGAATAATACTGCAAAACAGCTACCACATATTATAAAACTACCATCACTATGACCAGCGGAGCGAAATTCGACAATCTTAACGTCCTAACTCTTTGTAGAAAATCTATTATAAAAATAGATTGCAAATTTTACTTAGATTTATGTACCAACGCAACTATAGGTTTGACTGACTATACATGGCATTCGTTTAAAACATACGCTTAAAATGCATCATAGATTTAACAGCAACTCCTTCCATAATGTTACTAATTGCTGTGCATTTTGTGCAACTAATTCTGTTTTTTTACTTTTTTGAAACAGATCACAAGACGAATCACCATATCGATGTCGTTGTCACATTTTGGACGAATGTTGACGCAAAATCTCACCAATGCAATATCGAACTAACCCGTCGCGGGTGCTCCAATACGATCCAAAAATCGAGCCCGGAACGAAACCGGACAGCCGCCGCCGCATTCGTCTTCGATAGCGCCGCTAATTGTTGTTCGAGCATTACGATATCCGTCGTCGACACAAAGGAAATGCGTATGGTTCGGCTCGAGACTCACACTCGACGACGCTTCATCAATCCCGGCAGTTTTGACATAGTCGTCGGAGAAATAGTAAACTTTGTTCAACGCCTAGAAAAACGAATAAATTTAGCTAAATTATGACAAAATTTAATCAAACAGCTACACTAGATGCTGGACTATCTGCAAAGGATAGAGGAGAGACTATTTTCCAGTATATCAATTTCAGACAGATATAATACCGTCAGTATCCCGTAAGCGAGGGAGAAACGGAGCGAGGGAGGTTTCAATTTTAAGTCATTTCCTTTATCACATATACCGGGCTGTGTTTGATGTTTATACTATCCTACAAGCATTTGAAGCCTGAACCCATTGAAAACCATAAAACCTCGTCGACCCTAATCACATCGAAAACAACTGACAACTCATGAAGTACGTGTGCTGCTCCCTAGATAACCAAACCATCGTATTCAGCCTGCCGGAAACATATATAGACATTTATCGATGAGCTGTACGCAACACAACCAAAGAACTGAAGACAGACTATATTCTGAAAATCGAGTTACCATAAACCCATGAAAACTGATAAAATATGCACGTTGGACTCTAAATAACCAAATATTTGTATGCCGAATGCCGAAAAACGTCTACCATACACGAAGTTTAAACTTTTTTTGATGTTGCACCCCCCAAGGTGGGGGTCCGAGCCCCGAAGGGGCCCGGGCAGAATTTTGAAATTTTAATTTTAAGGGCCGTAAATGTCGCGAACTGCCAAAAATTTCGAAAACTTGATTAACTGCGCGTATCCTTTTCGGGTCCCGCCTTCCACAGGCGGTAGGGGCAAGTTTGTACAGCACTGGACAGTTGCAGTTACGTATAACACTAGTAGCGCTTGCATATCTGTCTATTGTTTTACCCGCGTTATAGTTTGAGTTTTATTTTTAGTTTGTTAGTCAAATTGATTACATAGCAAAACTGTCAATGTCATACCAGCATAAAACTGGAGCTCAGAAAAGAGAAAGAGAGGAACCATCATTTGAACGACTATCCGGCATTCTGTCGAAAACGCCGAAATTGACAGAATTGTTTTCTGTTCTATCTCGAGCAATAACAGAACCAAACGTTCAGTCCCAGGAGCCATCCGTATCACTGGAGGGTCATTTCACGCTACGATGACCTTTTGGTCGGGGGGGGGGTAAACTGGATATTTTGGCCAGTAGCACATAAACGTGCAGGGAACTGGTAAAAATGTTATTTGCGCTAGGAAGCGTCATTAGTTAGCTAATTCAAACAGAAATAAATTTTACGGCTTCACACACGCCGTAAGAGGCTGGACATCCACATAAGTACCAAATTGACAAAAATCGTAATGACTAATTTTACAACCTCTTTTTTTCGGGTGGTGTCGTGGCTCCGTGGTCGAAGTTATGGCCAAATTCTTTTCTATGCAAGATTAGTCAGGTTTACACAACATTTTGTACCCCTCATAGTAAAAATTCTGGTATAGAATATCTTACATACCGTTTTCTAGTTAACTATGCTGGATCAAAAACGGTCGAATTGGCCATTTCACATTTTAACCCCACCCCCGACCACCAGCTACTCCCGGCATTCTAACATATCTGGCAAAGGGTGTGTTTTGAATTTTTTTGCATAACACTTCCCCCACGCTAAACTATCGATACAAATAGCTACCGTTTATGGCCGCTTCGTTTCCATTTAATAACCGGTATAAATCGGCACCCCCGTGTTTTAAAAGTGTTAAATTTGACCGAAGAATAGATATAAAAAGCTTAATTTTTGATATACGGAGTTCTGCATAACGGTTAACCTGGAGCATACCAGAGGCCATTTTATAGTACCTTGCTGAGCAGCAGGTGGTGGTATTTGGGAAACCATAGCATAAAAACGGTTAAAAAATTTACTATAACGACCTCAAATTACGGATCCTTGACGTTTTTTGGTCATAGGGTGTAAAATGAAGATAATCGGAGCCAAAAAGTAATTAGTCATTTTTTTCTGGGGCAAAAGGACATCGTAGCGTGAAATGACCCTGGAGTCTTTGAAGGAACATGCAATGGCAAAAAGAGATGCCACGACTGCTTCCAAAGCAGATTCTCTTCTCGGACATCTGACTGATTGGGCGTTCGTTGTATCTCTGGTAATATGGTATGATGCTGCATAAAATTAATAAGGCTAGCAAAATATTACAAAGTCCAAACGTTGGAATTAACGTGCAAATGACGGAAGTTGAAGCAACCTTTAAGTATTTGGACCGCTACAGAACAGAGGGTTATGCAGGTGTCGCAGCGTCTGCCAAAGATATCGCCAATGAATTAGGCATCGGCACCAAATTCACAGAAGCTCGATGACGCAGAAAAAAGAAGCAGTTTGATTATGAAAGCGTGGACCAGGGCGAAGAACAAAATGCTGCAGATCAGTTTCGAACAAATTTTTTACGCCCTGCTAGGCACTGCACGTGTTTCCATCTTGGAGCGCTTCAGTCAGCTGGAATCCCTGTATGACTTGTTTGGATTCATCTTCACAAAGCAAACACCAACGGATCGTCGAAAATCATGTCAAATTTTTCGAAGCAAGATTCCAGATGTGGACGGGGAGGAGATGTGCGGAGAACTCATCAGATACTGTGACACATATGGCGACATAAGAGTTCCGTTTGACGTTATAAACAACATTCACTTGAAGGGGCTCGTTGAACTTTACGCAAACCTGTTCATTGCCTTACGCATTTTTCTAACAATTCCGGTCTCGGTTGCCAGCGCGGAGCGTAGCTTTAGCAAAATAAAACTTAATTCACGAATGTCTTCAATCTACACAAACTCATAGTCGCCTATCAGCCTTAGCAACTATCGCCATAGAGAGAAATACCGCCATTCAACTTGATTATCAGTCTTTGCTTAAAGTATTTGCGGCAGCCAAAGTGCGACGTGTTCAGCTCCGCGCGACTGAATGATATCTATTACTATGAAACAAGCCACAGATGCTGTACTATAAAACAATGCATATAAACTAAACTATGTTTCTTGACACTGCATATGTTCAACGCAGCTGGTATATAACGATTTTCTCATTTTCTTGTCGAAAAAAATATGATTGGATCACAATTTTGGGTAAGAGTCTATTTTGATGTATTATTTTGATGATTAATGATGATAATTAGTATATTTGGTTAAACGCTGACTTGGTAGAGAACCAGCATTTGTAGGTTTAATTTTTCCACACGGACTTGATCCCAAGCTGAGGGGGGCCGGCAAACCCTAAGTCCGGCCCTGCTTTTTGATGCCATGTACCAAACTACTGAAGACCCACTATATTCTGGAAATCGGGTTACATTGATAGATAATTCTCGAGACTATTGTGGCATATTAATACTGCACAGGTCACCTAGATGGAGAAGCATTACAACCCCCTCCCCATTGAGTTTCACCCAACGATAATCTCCCATTGTTATGAATGAACACTAATAGTCTATGTATCTGAACATGGGGAATTTTATCCACCTAAAAACTATTATTCCCCATGAACCTCCTATTACTTCTTCCCATTGTTTACATCTAAGTAGAAAATGTTCCATTATCTCCGCTTCCTGAACACACAAGTCACACATGTCGTTGTCCCTCAACCTCACTACTCTAAGGTGTACATTGAGAGGACAATGCACCGTGATCACCTGAATAGCAACCCGAAGTTGATCTTTGCTCAATTTCCAAAGGTATCGGCTATTCTTTTAGTTCAAACATGTGAAGTTTAGTCGGGTTTGCCGACACCCTCCTCCCTTTGTCCATATGCCCATATATTTTTCTCAAGCAGTTGCCCAAGAGCACTTTTTACCGTTGCACTTACAACAGGAACAAAAGGCCATATGAAACCCCAAAAGCACCTTTCTTTGCCATCTTGTCAGCCACCTGGTTTCCAAAAATCCTTGAAGGGCACCTAACACAGTGAAGGGACGCCTTGTTTTCCACATCTTACCTATTTAAACACCCTATACGCTCCAGAACAGTCGCAGAAGTGATCACAGAACTATTAAGAGCCTTCAAGACAGCTTGACTATCACTGCATATCCTAATATTTCCCCCTGGTTTTAATATGTATTAAACTCTCCACACAACCTTTGATCGCAATTATCTCAGTGTAATCTCAAAACGAACACGATTGCTGATGTACACTCATGCCCTCTATCTCCTAGTATCCCCTCTTGATATAATGAGCAACTAAATGTTATCCTACTCATGTATACCATTCTGACCAACAAAAAATCGCATATAGATGTCCTGACAGTCCTGTCAGATGAGATAACCGTCATATGATTAATACCGATAGCATAGTCTTATAATTTCTTGAAACTGAAACTATTGTTGTAGAATTGGCTAATTCATTGATCATATGTTTTAAACAAATTGTCGGCTTGGACACGCCTTTGTGGCATTAATCACAACGTTGACCACAGTACATTTAAAATGAGGTAAGCAGGGTTACAGCTTACTATTCACAAATCTTCGCTATGTGTATCGCTCTCATCACGAACCGTTACCATCTCTCGAAAATAGTTACGTTGTTCGAAAGAAATGTGAGCAGTCACAGACAGTAGATCTTTTTCTTACTCGCTTTTACCGGTAGTTGAGTGACACCGGGATATAGAGGCATAGCAAGTATGTCAACCGAAGTATTAATATTCAGCGCCGCAGTGGTCCGTCTGGTATTTTTCGCCAAGGTTAATGGAACCCTCATCCACGACAGGTTCTTATCTATTTCGTATTTGATGTAAAAAGCCTCCAGGCAACTCTTCACGTACTTCATTGCCTTTAATTGGAGCCAATTCAATTGCTCCAGGTCCACTATGGACTTTTAGTACGGCATACCGATCTTAGCAAATTGGGGAAAATTGATACAGTCGGCAATACTTGGTCCTAGCACAGTATAATTCATTTCCAGCATTAGTTTTACCCAGTCGGATGTGGTGAAAATTTCTCTGTGTTTGGACCGGCGTTCAATGTTTAAATGTACATTATCAACCTCCAGGTGGCTATGACCGGGTTCCATAAACTGATAATCGAATGAGTAAGATATAGACTACGATTTTATTCGCAGCTGCGTGGGTAGTGATCGAAAAACTAAACCACAAGTTAAGCTATTAATTATAATTTCATATACAACATTTTCTTCGAAACTGTGTTATAACACGAAATTTTCTGTTGGTGAAGAAGTCTGGCTCCAGAAAATACTTCAGATTTGAATTGAGGTCTTAAAATTATCTTGAATGCACGTTGCCAGTGTTGTTAAATCATTTCTGATACGTTACAAAGGCGTGGAAAATAGTCTCATTATCATACTAGTATCGCTTGTACGGTATTGAAAAACTGACGATCAATAAAAATATGCGTTTGGCTAATACAATGGCTAAACAAAGAAGCTTACTACCTTCGACCACGAACTGCAACGCAGTTCCCCAAATCTCGAATTCATCAACTGTGCTACAGTAAAATTTTTGATTATTAATGTTTCAAGCTAAAATACTGTGAAAGTGTGTAAATTTTATTCAAGATTGGTATCTGGCAATTTTAGATCTCAGCGCAAAATATACTTTACTCTTTGACAAGTAGCTTTATTTCATGAAATATTTGCAGAAATTTCTTATTTGGTGCTTTATACATGTGATGCTTCGTTCAGTTTCTGTAGCTAAAAATTCAAAAACATCACAGCCATCGCTTTATTTTCGATTTTGGTCTGTCGTGGTGACACTGTACAGATAAACGCGCTGAACATCTTTCCGTAACGATTTCAGCCATATTCGCACTGCTATAGCACTCCCCGCCGATCCTTTCCTCAGACCTCATTCCACACATGTGCACGAATTCATAGCTTTTCCCATATAGCAAAATTGTATGTGCTGAGCTTACGTTTGTAGTGAATATTAGAAATCGGAGTACATGGCGTTACAAGAACTTTTTCCATATCGAATATGGCGCAAATAATATCACTGCCACTCGCGCCTTTTCCACCATGAGATCTCTTGGCATCAAAAACGTGCTGCATCCTACGAAGATTTGCTTGATACTGTTCTGCATTGCATTGCCGATCGTCGTTAGACGTTTTGCGGTACGTATCGCTGGTATTTAAAAAATGATTTACCGGCGGCTCAAAGGAAAAATTGAACTCGTTTTGACCAGTTTGATGTATAAATTTACAGTACGACGCCGCATTCTCAACGGTCTTACAATAAGCGTCGTAAATTGCTCTGGTGGTTAAGCCTGGTTGAAGGTATTTCCTGAGAGTGTGACCGTCTATGCACAAAATTCTTCAAAAATCACGAATCGTATCAGAGACTTGTTCAAAAATCTTCATTTTAGACGGTGTTTTCCCCGTCTGTCCCAGGAACAACACCATCTTCAAGTTCATGTCTGTTGCAAAGAAGACGAACCCGTTTCTGGAATATCCATTTGGGTTTTTTGAGCTTTTGAACTAACACTGCCTGACAAACCTGTATTCTTTCCCCGTTAACAGCTAAGTAACTGTTAACGATCTTGATTTTTCTCGGTGTTGATCGTCCACACGTTTACGACTAACACTGTTAATTTCGATGTTTGCACAAGAAAGTTTGTTGCTCCTTATAGTCACCGAGTCGCCAAAATGTGTCAAAAATGTTTGGCGTTGACCTTTTGTGACAGTGTTGGATTTGTTCTTGGAAGATATATTACGAGCACACATGCACGACTTAAACTTCATACTACATTTCTTTCGGGCTAACTGTTTCACACGTTTGTCGTAATCACTGGTGTCTGATATTAAATCTACGTCGCTCGAATCCACTGCTACTATTTGCTCGTGCACTACCGCTTTCATGACCTGGTCGAAATAAGATGTTTGTGCAGTTTGTTGTTTTGGGTCATTGGCGCCTGCTCTACGTGAAGTCGTTGGTATCGCGTTTTCGACATAATCAGGGTCTTCCACTTCTGACGGGCAAACGACGGCGACCATTTGGTGGCGATCGCATGCCAGCGTTAAAAGGAGGAGCACATCTCATACGTGAGACGAAAACGCACTGCTGACTTATTTCCGTACCACTACAGCCAGAAAACGGTGACGATGGAGCGCACGGCTGATTCAGTTCCGCACCATTAGAGCCGGAAAACGGTGAAAAAAATGTGGTCGCATTAGGCGATGTACTAACCACCGCATCAAGAAGACTGTCGATAACTTCTATCGTACACGTGTTGAAATTCTCGTTAAGATACATCCTTACTTCATCCATCGCTTCCTTGAAATAGTGGCTGCGCCCACGCTTTTTAGCACGATTCTGTTCCTTAGAAAGGTTATGCAATCATTGCCTAAAATACTCTAAAATTTTAAATCTATCTAATCCTCAAGTACAGTACTCAAAGTGACAAGTCAAAAATGACTGTCGCTCGCTGGCGCCGCCTCGCTCGAAATAAATTTGTTCTAAAAATAGAATATTTTAAATAGTTTCGAATCGTCGAGAGAGCCACTCACTCGAAATGCGATATTCAGGTTTAGTATTACCAAAACCTCCGGAAATTTGCGAGAAAATTGCAATCAGGTATTCCCCTCGATCGTCTCCTGTTCAATCCATGTGATGGTAGAACGTAAACCTAAGATGGTACTTCCACCACACATACGCATGCTGCCCTGGTGCATGCTACCTCAATACCTCCTTCGAATGTAATTATCAATAATCTCTAGTATCCTCAAACTAAAAGAAGGAATGCATTTCGGTCCAAACCCTTAAGATTCATATAGTCTATCTTACCTGATTTGGGTATGAAGATCAATCTGGAATTCCTCCAAGTATTGGGATATACTGCAAACGCAAGCATGCCCTAAATATACGCGCTAATGTGTACTCATTACCATGTAGGCTCAATTTCATCAAAATTGGATAGATACCATCGGGACCAGGTGCTTTGTAGCTATTGAAGCGTTTGACGGCCCCCTGATATTCTGATCATACTCTGCATATAAGCAATATTTCCCAAGTCTTCCTTTTCATGGCTCTAGTTCTACCCTGACTAGGATTAAGAACTACAACGGAAGGTGCACAGCGATCATCTCCAGCAACGTCTGCATATCATCTTCGGTAATACCATCTCCACTTTCCTTGCCAAAGTGCACTTGAGTTCTCCCACACAGAACTATCTGCAGGCGAGAGTTCTTAGAAGTGGACATTAAGTTTGCACAATTGCTCCTATATTTCTTCTTTGCATTGGCAATTATACTTTTGGAGGTACGTTGTTGGTGGCGAACCCTATACCACTCCTTATCAGTACCATATAACCCAACCCTATCATATCGCCTTGCACCATTCACTCTTTGTGCGTCCAATTCCAAACTCCACCATTGAATATTTACCTTACTAGTCAACACCTTTTTATGACGGCAAGCTTTGCATGATTGCAAAACCACACTGTTTAAACCGATACAAACATATACACATCGTGGGTCGCCATCAGTCTTTCTGACATATCAGCCCCTAGGATATCATTCGTTACCTCCGTCGAATGACGAAACCTATCTATGCTCCAAGTATTAAAATCCCAAGATTTATCTGCTCTCACGAATACAGATAACTCAAATCGGATTAGTCTGTGATCGCACCCTGCGAAGTCTTAAAGTAATGTCCAACCACTAATATAACCTGCTGTAATTCTATTAGCAAGAGTGACATCAAGTACCAGCCTTCATCGTCGTGTAACAAAAAAGTTGGGGTATTTACAATTTCAAGATTTGTGGTAATCAAAAAGGCAGATAAATATCCACCCATATTGTTAGTATCACTACTTCGCCATAGCAGCTGGTGAGCATTAGCATCACGACCTATGGCAACTTCAATGTTCTTTTGACTTTTATAGTTCAGCAAATCTGTACGGTCTCTAGCTATATACCCTTCAATTATGGCTTCGTGTGGTAGACACAATGATGCAATGTATAGATCCTTCATATTTCGATTAATGTTAACAACAACACAGTCCCTCCTACATAGGTGACTCATAGTCATAACAACATCATGTAGATCCGACGAAATAAACATAGCCGCCCTCACAACTCATACTGAAAATCAATTGGCATTTGTTTCCACTCAAGCCCTTCGGGGTTTCCCCAACGCAATAAGGTTCCTGAATTAATACCACAATAACTCGCCCAACATTTTCCATTCAACCTATTTATTAACTCTTGTTTCCTCAGCTATTGGAAATCGGGTTCATTGACCCTAAACCTATGCACAGAAAAACCCCTGCCATTAGAACTTTAAACTTTTTCGATGCCATGTACAAAACTACTGAAGGCATTATATTCTCGAACTACTACTGAACATTATATTTTCGAAATCGAAATTTTGATCCTAAACCGCTGAAAACGTCTTAGAAGCACGAGATACTCGTGCTAGACTCTTGATAACCTATCGTTTTAACCCTACCTATATAGACAATTCTTGATGTATATATCTCTGTAAACAATACGTAACCAAATTACTGAAAACAGGCTAAGACTATATTCTAACAATCGAGCTCATTGATCCTAAACCCATTGAGAACTCATGAAATATGCACTCTGGATCCTAGATCACCAAATATTGTATTTAGCCTATAAAAACACCTATTTACACAATTCTTGATGCTCTGCACGCAATACATAATCAGAACATACTAGACTTTGGAAATCGCGGTCATCGACCGTAAAACCCTTTAAACAGCATGAAAAAGTATATATAGTATAATCAAGTTGGACTCTAGATAGCAAAACCATTGTATCTAGCGTGCTCGGTAACCTTATAGGCACTCATTTTAATGTAAAAACATATTATAAAATCATGCCTTAATGTGAAAAATCACATTTTCTTGCAAAGCGTCGACGAATTACATATTCGGACCCACACCGCCCTTGGGGTTCTCCCACAAAAAGTCATGGTCAACAAAGTTGTAGATGTTGATGATTGTTTTTGGGGTCACCATTTGTCCATACGTCGCCTGTGTCGTGATATATGAGCTGCAAAACAATGGGACAAGGTTTCGCAATGAACCCTTAAAAACATGTTTTGTCATCTTTACCCCGAAGACAGTATCGTTGCTGTTCGCATCCAACTAAAAGGCACATAGTCATCACTTCTGGCATCGAATATAAAAAAATGACGAAATCCGTTATATTGAAAAAGAGTTATTAATGACAGCGAAAGAGAAAAAACGAAATTTTCCCGATTTTCCGCATAGTGCCTTCAGTGGAGACTCTGCTCGATTCGCTCGTTATGTTTCAAACCGATGGGCATTTATACGCATTTGAGGCACTATTCACCGGTCAAAGTTGATATATTTTTACTGAGGAACGTTTTAGCGCGAAACGACCACTGCGCCCACCATTACTCCAAAGATCATCCTAATTACAAAAGTTCTGACGTTCAAGTAACAGCTCCTCAAACCCAAACATAGATTTCCCGTTTTCAGACATCGCATAGAAATCCTATAATGAGCGCATTTCACTCACCTCCAAGTCAGTATTAATCAAGTCTTCCCGGTTACGAATCCAACCCCATGGCGCAATCCCGATCGCTTCGATAGCACGATTAATTCGATTACTGCTCAATCCGTGACCCGACGAGCTGGCGCCTCCTGACGTCCCACCCCATCCACCGCTATCATCAGATTCCCATTCTAGGGATTGATTTTCAAGCACCGCTCGACCAACAGACTTTGACGCACCAATGTTTAAACCGTCCGTCACCAGCCATGAACGTGTGGTTTCAATTGCCTAGAAACAGACAATTACACCTAGTGCGAAACATTATATGAGAGCCAATGACAGAATGTTGTCGGTTGTCTGCCCGAATGAGCCAGATTGTCAAAATCATCGTATTCAGTCTACCAAAAAACGTATATTGACCATTCTCCATACAATGCACGCAATACATAATCAAAAAATGAAAACTCACCACATTAGAAAACGGATTGATCGATCTTAAAATCCATGAAACCCCATGAAAGCTTAGTCACGTTGGGCTATAAATAGCAAAACCATCGTATCGAGCGTGCCTGGTAGCTTAATAAACACCCGTTGGTTGTACAACAAAAACTCAAAAACATGCCGACAATTTAAAAATCGATATATATAGCAAAGAGTTGTCGAACCATATTCGGCCCCACAGCGGTCCAGCGAGTGGTCCCACAAAACAGTTGGGGCCACCAAAGTTGTAGAACTAGATGAGTTGATTCAGATGGTCTCGGTTTTTCAGTCGAGCCTGTGTCGCGAGATATGGGCTGCGAAAGAATGGCACCCATAATGCAAAATTTGGCAAATAACCCTAAAAACATATTTTTGCCATTTTGACATAGAAGATGAGGTGGGAGCTGTTAGTTTTAAACTAAAAGGCACATTCTCATTACTTTTGTTATCGAATACAAAAAATCGAAATGCGTCCATCCGAAAATGAGTCATGAACGACAGAAACAGAAAAAAGGGAATTTGCACGATTTTCCCCCTAGCGCCATTAGTCGAAGCTCCGCTCGCATCGTTTCAATAATTTTTAATCTTAAAAAAACGAAAACCGTGCGAAACGTTGGCCGATTTGTATGTTGGAGTGCATAACGGGAAATGCCAAGCTACTCAAAACAGACGCTGCAACGTATGTTAATTTATTTCATTAGTAAGTTTTTCATGAAACAGGTCGAACAGAGTAAATCGACACAAACTTTCGAAACAGGGACACAAACGACAATCACGAAGGTGTGTTATGCGTAACTGTTTCAAAAGCTTCGTTTACTGACTCTCGATAAGAATATTACATAGGTTCTTTGATCCTGACCATGAATTGAAGCTTGGAAGACTTCACACAGTTCTAGCCTATTCTACACAGCTTAACAAGCGCCCAAACGTTCTATATTCGCCCAACGATATAGCAACCAAATTACTTTCATAAGACCGACGTTAAACAAATTTTTGGACATTGCTTGCGAAACATATTGAAAATTCGCGGCCGAACCAATGACATCGATGACGAAATCGGGTTTCGACTCCGGTGTTTCGAGCAATTTCCAATGACTCCGGAGCAGCTCGAATATCGTTGACATGTCCGTATCATCGGCAACGCGGTTGTACTAAAATGTAGCACAAAGACTATAAAATACAACAATACTAATCATATCATATGTCACTGTGATCGTGTAGCGCAGTGACTACAACGGAGGTCTCATAATCAGGAGATTCGCGTGCTCTAGCCTTCCTGTGAGCATAATCTTCTTCGACAAGAGACTAAAGCCACGTTGCTTCTGTGTACCTGCCTGTAATTTGGTTATATGTTAGAAAACAATACCTCAATAATTTATTTGTTAGAAAACCGTTATAACAAGCGTTTCACCGCGTAGAAGAATAAGGATATTACATCAATTTCATAAACAAAACAACTACACACACACACATATATATATATATATATATTAATAGAACACATATTATTCATTTCTAGTCTCTGTATAGGATAAATTTTGAGTGCACGTTTTAAAATTTAACCAAATTTGTTTCTCTCTTTAATATACAGGGGAGCATTTAACGGAGGCCATCTTTAAGCTCAACAATGTAACGCTAGTTTTGTTGTTCTTGTTAATATACATGGGAGCATTTAACGGAGGCCATCTTTAAGCTCAACAATGTAACGCTAGTTTTGTTGTTCTTGTGTCAAGTCAGCACACGTTCTTAAAACCGGTGTCCTGGCATAAACCGCGATTTACCTCATGTACGTGGGCAAGATTTTGCGATATTTTAACACGTAAGCGCTGTTCGTGGTCGCTATGTAGCATTACAATTTTGGCAATCTCAAACACAATCGCGTTTTTTCGTATATATACTAACATATACTTACCGATATCGAGAAAATACTAAGCGATACAAAATATTAATGAATGTGAACAAATGTGCGAATTTGGTAAATGTATTCGACGAATTGCGTTCATACCTCACAGCGCTTATATTCGCGTTCGCTAAACTGCGAATACCGGAGATAGAATTCTTAATATGGAAGCTTGTGGTTGACGACACCCGAGGAATAATAGGACCTCTGTAGAATTGTCAGCCGCCAATTTCCTGTCGCAAACCAGGTTCTTGATTTGTAACAGGTTTGACTAATTGTGACCGCGAACACTAACATTTGTGGGCACGATGTTTGGAGACTATACAGAAAAGCCTCTGCACTAAAAGGCTGTGTAGCTTTACGCATAAAAGGCACAAAATTGAGGCCACACAAGAATGGTAATGTCCACGTTTTCAGTACCACAAAGCTTAACTAGCGTATCAACTTAGTATGACAGCGGTTAACCGACATTTTGCGAAATACGGTTGTCATGACAGCTAAAAATATGACACTATTTATACGAGCACAAGTGCTAATAGCTGCTAAGAGCCGGGACTGCGGCTACACAGTGAATGGACCCACCTGTGCGGCCTCAGCCCTGATAAACACCCCCGCAAAAGCTCACTTTTGCTGCTCGTCGATACATAAGACCTTTCTTCGAAAACGTAATTCGACCGAACGCATTGGACGGGAACTTTTTGATATTTGCCGACTCGGACCAAATATATAGAGGGTATGACTTTGACTTTTTGTTACCAGTACCCCCTTGTGGCAGTAGCAAATTGTTTTCGTTCGCTGAGGAAGCTGTGTTACCGTCTGGAGGGCTGCTTTTCGTAGACAGCGACGACTTGTCTTTGTTTGCCTGCTTTGATTCTTCTTTCTAAAAGATAGAAAAGTACACTAAACAAAGTGTTGCAAAAATTTCGGAATAATGACCGACTAAAGCGAAACAATGAAACGCCTAAGCCCCGACAGTAAGCAATCGACGTCAAGTCAGAGAAAACTAAGTAATCGAACGATAGCGACAGAGTTCCACTTTTATTGATACTGATCTTTGAACAAAACTCATTTGTGGGCATCCCCTACTGTTCGTTGGAAACTGCGTTCAACCCGACGTCGACCTACGCTTAAGCTTTTGCCGCGTGTGATTTCATGGGTATAAAAGGATAAAAACGAATACAAATCATGCACTCAACGAAAATTGAAATTTTGGCATCACTGCTGTCGTACGGACAAAATTTTTGCCGTATACGACTAGACAACTTCTTGACAATATCATGAAAAAGTTTGTCAATTACCGAAGTTTCGGTAAATTTCGGTACCTTGGCCGCCGCTCACTTATCCACAACAAAAACTAATCTTGATAAATCCTCTATCAGACCTGTCCACAGTGAGAAGTTGGGACGCCACTCTCTTCAAACTCCCATACCGGGAACATATTATGTTACACTAAATCCATCATTCATTTATATCACTAAATAAATGCTTTCTGTGTAATATTTCTAAAAATTAATAACTACAATTATTTCTAATGGAAACAGGCGGTATTTTTCGAGCGCCTGCAAATATTACTAAAATATCCACAAATACCCGAAAATATATACTCAAAATCTGCAAATACTGTTAAATTCCGTCAAAATGCACTTACCACCTCAAAGACCCGCTAACTAACCTCACGTTCATGTTCCCCGACATATCCTCCGCAATGACAACGTTCAGTTCTAAAATAACTACAGTAAAATCGCAATCATGCTGTAGCAAAATTGATAACACCTCACAGGACTATTATGTCAACTTACTCATGGCTTATAGATACTTTCACACTAAGTTAAAACAGCAAAGAGCGCGGGAAGGTCAGAACATTATCTAATAAAGAACATGAAAATAATTTGAAAATGTAAACATGCAATGACAAGTCAAACTTCTGGGCTCTCCATTCGCTGAAAATTTTGTCAGGGGGAATGAACCAGGGCCCCCCCGGTTCCTAACCGGGGGGAGCCAGATTTTACCAGGGGGCATTTTGCCAAGAGAAAAACGGTTGAAAATCGTGTCAAAGATAGTTTTGGTGGAGAGAAAAAGCGGTTTTGAAGCAAATTTTGAAAAAATTTGCGAATTTTTTTGGTTCACAACGGAATTTTAGTACAAATTTTGATCAAATTTTATGTACTTTGAATCGATTGGAAACAAAAAATTTTCGAAGAGGCGGTGAACCAGGGGAAGCCCAAAATTTTGCCAGGGGGCATGAACCGGGGGCACCTGTTCTAAACCAAAGGGAACCGAAAAATGTCAGGTCCCCCCAATTTGGAGAGCTCAAACGTTTTTGCTCATATTTTGATCAAAATTTGCCTGAAATATGTACTAGAAAAATATAGCACACCATCGTGCTAAAAATCTAAGGTCAAAAGTTTTCAAGTTGTCTTTGATTAGCTAAACCAATATTCTAGAAAAGTTTGAAAATGTTCACATGTCTTAATTCACCAAAATGATTTCTAATTTTTATCAAAATTTATTCAAAATGCTTGACACGTGTGAACGCACTTTTAGCAGCAACAAAAATAGTCTAAATGTGTGGAAAACTCTGGAAATTTTTTTGCGAAATATCTGGTAGTTACAACAATCGGTATTACCAGCATTAATATCGATGCTTATAAGCGTACCTGTTGTAATAGTGGACAACCAAACCTGAGCCCCACTGGCATGTTTTTTCGGGAGAAGGTATTGAAACCGTTCGCGAGTCAATTTGCCCGCCAAAAGACTTAGATAACGGACATCGTCGAAATTTACCACTCTGCCCAGTAAGAATTTTTAGCTACGCTCGGTTTAAAAACTAATAATTATTACTTTTACAACCATCTTAAACCGATTTTAGCTAACATTGAGAATTGAGACATTTCGTTTCATTTTTAGATGTACTCTACCACGGTTTCATTTCAGTGCAACTAAAATCGAAAAATAAAGAATTTGATACCACTCGCACGGTAATATTAATCTTACCTGTACTCGGATAATGGCTTCACGAAACGATTACATCGCTTGGCGTTAAAATTATTATGCGAAAAATCCGCCGCAGACCAGTCGTTCATCTGAAATATAGCTTATTACTCGTAGTACTAGGGGAAACGAAATGAGTGTGGCCGTTATGTTTTGAGTGACTATTCCGAGGTTACAAATTGAAATTCCTGATCTCAGCGGCGGATCAGGAGTTTTCCGGCGTGGAAGAGGAAACCCTACATGAACAAATGTGGAAGCGGTGTCAAAAAATGGGTTCTCGGCTATGTAACGGAATACCGGCCTTAACCCTCACGAGACTCATCTCCGACTGTCAGCATCCCCCTCGCCGCAAGCGCACAATATATATTTTAACACAATTACAAAAAATTTTAGGCAAACTTATAAAAAATTATGTGGAAACTTTGGAATGCACCTTGAAAGTTTTTCGTTGCGACACTGGTCTACCCCTATGCCAAAAATTGTACCACCTAAGCCGACGGACGGTGGCAACCTATGTCTCGGTAATTGCCCCCCCCTGAATCGGCCCTTGCCTGGTTTCCCTTCACAGACACAAAAATACGATCATACCAAAGTATCTCGCAAGCTGAAACGCTGAAAGTATGAAAGCTGAAAGTATAACGCATGAAATATGCAAGCTGAACGTTAGATAACCAAATTATTGTATACAACCTTCAGAAATACCTATATAAGGTAAAAACAAGCAATAACACGGCGAAATTTGAAAAATCGCTATATCTGGCAAAAGGTCGACGAAGCATATTAGGACCCACAGCGGACCGGGGAACGGTCCCACAAACAAGTCGTGGATAGTAAAGTTATACATCTCAATGACCGGTTTCGTTACTCATAATACAACTATATGCCACGCTAGGACCGTTCGGTTTAGCGCCATTGTTTTTAATTATTTGCTAGCCATATCAAACCACGACTAATATTTAGAGCATGGGCAAGTAATGAACTCAATTACTAGATGTAAATTTATTCATACCTGAACTATGAACAAATCGGTGTATTCTTTGCATAGTTATAGACGATAGTAGCAACATATGGGCGTTTTGATACGGGAACTATATAACTATATTTTTTTCGATGCGAAGCCTGTGTCACGAGAAATGGGCTGCGACACGGAGCTACTCGTGTGGCCAGATTGGCAAAGAAAACTTAAAAACATGCTTTTGCCATTTTGTCCCGGAACATGAGGTCGGAGCTGTTCGTGTTCGACTAAAGGGCACATCGTTATCACTTTTGCTATCGAACAAAAAGTTTGTGGAAATCCAGTACCGCTGTCAAAACCCGGCACCCCGTGGTTCGGAACAAGTCGTCCTGCTCGTGAACATGTAAATATGGAGCAAATAAAAAGACTAGTCATATAACATATTAAACTCTTTTTCACCGGTTCAAAATTTTAATGAAGGCTTTTTGTGCTCTGGTATCGTACAAGCCCTCAGGTCTGTTTTAAATTTTGTGATTTGTTACCGCCAATTTCAAAAAATTTCTGAATTGCTTGCCGATTATTATTGGACGTATCAAAATGGTTGAGCTCACTGAGAACGGGATTAGTAAACGGTCGGTATCCCATTGAAGAAGAAAATAGATAATTCCCTATGTCCAACTAAAAGCAACAGTTTATGATTTTCGCCGCTGCGACAGATATTCCATCGCTTCAACAAGTATATACCACTCTCCGATATATATAATGCAATAATAATTATGTGAAACCAATAAAAATATGTAAATATTGTCTCAGTTTTATTGCAGTAAATGCATCGTTGCACGAAATATAACCGTATATAAGAACTGCCACTCAAACAAAACAGAAAAATTAATTTGACATTAACAAAACAGAGATTAATTTGACAACACACTTAGAATTGCTATACCATATATACCATTCTGCAATAATACAACACACAATGAATCGTTCTAAGATACCATGAGGCAAGAGTACTACACACATAAAACCGTTATACCATACGATTCTACAAGAGTACAACACACATAGAATCGTTCTAAGATACCATGCGACAGGACTACAACACACACAGAATCGCTATACCATACCATTCGGCAAGGGTACAACACACATAGAATCGCTCTACCATACCATGCGACAGGACTACAACACACACAGAATCGTTCTACGATACCATGCGACAAGAGTACAACACACAGAACCGTTATACCATACGATTCTACAAGAGTACAACACACACAGAACCACTATACCATACCACCCGGCAAGAGTACAACACACACAGAACAACTATACCATATCATGAATGAAAGTAGGGCTCCTCCGTGTGTAGTACATATATATTCGCCATGAATTTCCCGCTGCACACATAACATCGATAAAATGAATCGTCACAGCGTCAACCATAAAATTCACTCACTTTGCGAAAATCGATAAGTCTACTCAGCGAACCTCGTCTTGCAGCAGCTCCAACCTCGGCTATTTTGGTCGGTGGCGGCACCTGATCTCCCATCAATTAAATTGTGACCGAGTTTGAAGGCATTAAAACGCAGATTGTTTATCAAGTCATAGAAATATTGTGTAACTAATCGCACGATGTTATGTTTCGTGTTGGTATTATTATACAATTCTATTAAGTAACAATAAAATAAATATTAATACACTGAGCTAAAATTAACAAAATACAGCTAGAATTATGAAACAAACTAGCCTAAAATTTCGAAAAAAATAATATTCTAGTTTCAACCAATCGATGACGGATTCAATTATTTCTCTGTTACTATCGCGGGCAAGGATCTACTAAGGCAGAAACTAAGCTGCCTACTGCTATGTCAAGCTCCTGTCTCTACACGCAACGATATGCAGTCGGTTACAACATACTGGCAAATTGAACTGTACTGTGCGCAAAGGCAAGAAGGATCCTTTACAAAATCCGCGAACGTAATACCATAACACTAATAAATCTATCGAGATTGAAGAGTGTAGTGAAGTATAGGTACACCTACGCCTTTTGCGTGCACAGCCAATCAGCTCTCGATAGCATGCGTCGATATGCTATGTGTGGACATCACACAATACGTACCGCACAAATTAGAAATAGTCGGTAGTGGAACTACATTTGTGAGCGGAGTTTGGGCTGTGGTATTACGAATGTACTCAACTTCGATACGACTGCTTTTTCTTCGCCATTCAACTATATTACAACATAATAGTATCACTATGATACATAAACGAATTACATACAAATGAATTACTTAAACTTTTTAATATACAATATTAATTCAAAATAATTACTGTGTCACTGGATGTCAGAACAGCAAAAGCTACTCAATTAATAACTCAAATATTGACTATTGAGGGGTAAAAATATTATATTTGAATTCTTCGAACCAAAAAACCCTATAATGGTTTGATCGAAACGATTCTATTTCAATAAATAATACAAATATTGCAAAATTCTCTATTTCAGCTGCGTAAGCTTAACTAATTAGCTATATAATTACTAATTAACCACTCAAAAATTTTTAATCGCAAATATCAGGTGCACACTCTTTCAAACAAAAAACAAAAAAAAAGTTTTTTTAAAATCGGTTCAGTGGTTCTTGAGATCCGTCGGACCGACCGAACGAACGAACGAACAAGCTAACTGTACCGATGCGTTGTCCCTTATTTATTGTTTGATGTTTACCATTTGTGCAATGCATTGATTGTGTGTTTACGGTCTACACTGTTATTGTGAAATGTTGTATACAAAAGTATATATATTGTATATGTATATATATGTTTTTCTATAGTAAGTGTATGTTTGTGACACATAATATGTTTATGAATTTGTGGTATGTCGTAACGTAGTGTGTATGCAGTACCTTCTGTTGTGTGTTTACGTTTGTATTATATGATGCGGACTTAATGTATTTTGCTTGCTTGGAATTTTTATACAGGGCGCAGGAGCATTTTAAGACATAGCTAAGTTTAAGGGAGCTTTACAGGAGTGATGGAATTACGAGAGTTTTATGTGAGCCTAAGGTATAGAATTGAAATATATCGAATTTGAGTGTAAAGGTTGGGTGCCCTAAGCATTAGGCCTACATTAGCGGATATGTGTATGTATATCTGCTGGATTTTCGTATAAAATCTTAAATTTTGTTTATACTTAAGAATTCGGAGAATTTCATAAGAACCGATTCTCTAACGACTATAATTCACTTAGGTTTAAGACAAAATTTTAGGGGAGTGGAACCAGAGTAAAACTTGGAAAATTTACTATGTGATTTGGAACACTTAGAGAAATCAATAAGCAGAAAATTGGGAGTAAACCTATAGCTCGGGTATTTAAGCGGTTGCGCAGTTAATTCGGGGCCTCAGTCGGCCTCAGAAGCTGCGCAATCAAGGTGAGTACGGTTCAGCCGTTTATGTGTTTAATTTATGTAGTTTGAAATTTGTTGTAGTTTGCGAAATAAAAGTGTGCATTATAGGTGGTGATATTCAGGGATATATAGAATGTAAAAACATAATAGTCAAATATTAATTATTACGTGAAATATATCAATAAATGATGGCGTATGCTACACGATCATCTCTTTCTAATGCTACTATTTTTCCATGCGACTGCTTGGGATGCGACGTCACCATCAAAGAACTGGACCACTTTGTCCAATGTGGGAAATGCAAGCGCGCTTGCCACAAATTATGCTGAAGGTTAGCAGTGCGATTGCTGATTCTCTGAGCCAGGGCGTTGCAATTCGTTGGTTCTGCAATAAGTGTGACAGGACCATCGATGATGATCTTGCAGCACTTTCGTCACTGGAGGAGCGCTTCGCAGTGTTTGAAAGCACGCACCAACGCTTTGAGAATATGCTTATGGCATTGACCAACAAAATCGATTCCTTAATCAGTGCTCCACCACCCACCGCCCCGCCTGTCTCAGAGAATCAGCATCTCGGCGATAATTCGGTTGAGAATGTAACGAACAAAATATTGCATGAAATTGATGATCGTAATCGGCGTGCTGATAACATAGTTATTTCAAACATACCAGAATCTACCGCAGATACGGGTGAAGTACGTAAACAACATGATGTTGATTGCTTTGTTAAAATCAGTAGTATCATTGGTGTTAAATGTGATAGTTCAATGGTGAGAGGCATTTTTCGGCTTGGCACGAAAGGCGATAAGGCTCGTCTTACGAA